>JAJPUD010002477.1:0-12252 GCA_023553655.1 Myrmecobius fasciatus | reverse complement strand
AGTTGATAAAACATAACATTAATTTGTCAAGAATCCAATATTTAACATATAAATTGAAATCCCCAAATATAAATGAAGGCAATGAAGGGAAGACTGAGTCAGGTACTGAATTCTTTTAAAAAGGAGGAAGAGAGGAAAAAAGATGTTGTACCACAGTTTCCCTGTCTCAGTTTCCCTCAGTTGCAGTATCAGTCTCCCTCAATTGCTGTTTCAGTCTCCCTTAATTGCTCTGTCCCAGAATAGCAATCCCCACTTCCTGACCTTCAGAAATAATTGGACTCACATTCCAAAGGAGTTATGAAACCTCCAGGTGGCCAGCCTCAGCATCCTCCTTATCTCATTGACCCAGACTAGTAGTCTTCTTTGCCAAGGCATCCCTCACTGCCTACCTGTCAGAAATGAATTGATAGTTTCTTTTGAACCCCTGATATTTCTCAGCTGTTCCCATAAGTTCTTTGTCTTCTTCAGCTGTAGAACCTATAAAATGTTTGAAGTCCCTTGATGGAGCTGCTGAATACTTTGTATTATTCAGTTGGATGACATGGCTGTCTGTCAGTCTCTGGCCTGGATTTCGTGCTTTGAGACATGAGTCCCACCAGTCCTGATCCATAGCTATGGATTCTGAACTCTCAATTAACATCAATAAAGCATTACCTAATTTCCATGTGTGATACTGCTTCAGTTTCTCCCTGAGCATTACAGAGAGAGAGTTCAGGTCCAGGAGAAAAAAAATCACCATGATCTGGGTAGGGCAATATATCCTCCAGGGAGAAGCAGCTGAGTGATGGTGGTAAAGAAGCATGAAAATTCTTCCCCCAGTCCAGTGTGTAGCAGCCAGTGCTGGTGAGGGTGGCCTGGAAAGTGGGATCTTAGAATAGGAAATTAAAGGGAATTTCTTCGATTGCGAAGGAGAACTAGGTTGTGATGTGCTTAGAGTGCCAGGCCTCCAATGGAGTCTGGAAGATTTATCTTCCAGAATTCAAATCTGACCTCTAGAAACTTACTAGCTGTGTGACCTTGGGTAAATCACTTAATCCTGTTTGCCTCAGTTTCCTCATCTGTAAAATGAGCTTTAGAATGAAATGGCAAACTCCTCCAGTATCTTTGCTAAGAGCATTCCAAATAAGATAGTGAAGAAGTGGGGAAAAAAAAGACTGAACAATTTTCCCTGATGTAAAGGAATGTATTTGTGAGAAGAAATGTTATAATATGAAGGGTTTTACCTGTATATTATGAAATTTCCTAACAATTAACTGGGGGGCAACTAGATGGCACAGTGGATAGAGCACCAACCTTGAAGTCAGGAGGACCTGAGTTCAAATCCGTCCTCACTTAATACTTCCTAGCTGTGTGACCCTGGGCAAGTCACTCAACCCCAATTGCCTCGGCAAAAAAAAAAAAGAAAAAAAAATTTATTTGGGCCTTTCAGAAGGTACATTGGAATGGAAGGGTAGAGTAAAATGATGTAGTTGATACCTCATTTCTGAATTAGTACTTCTTGGAACAAAATACTCAAAGAATATATAAGTTAACAAAAGATTTACTTAGAGTAAGGATTCTCAACTCAGATCTTTATCCAGAATACCTACTCTAGGATTCAGCTGAGTTGTTCATGGGAACATCAAGGAGCACTTTTGGGTCGTTGTTTGTTTCTTTCTTTGTTTTGTATTGAAGTTTCTCTCTCTCTCTCTTTTTTTTTTTTTTTTTTTTTGTATTTGCTCTCTCCTATACCTGGAAAGCTCTGTCTCTTATGATCTGACTACAATTCTCCCTGATTTTCTTTATGTCCATTTAAAATTCCACATTCTACCAGATTTGCTTATCCCTTCTTAATTCTAGTGCCATTCCTCTGTTAATTATTTTCTGTTTATACTTTACATAAGTTTGCCTTTTTTTACATTTGTTTCCACATCTTCTCCTCCAATAGATCATAAGTTCCTTGAAATATCCTTTGCCTCTTTTTGCATCTTTAGCGCTTAGCATATTGCCTGGCAAATACTAGGGCACTTAATAAATGCTTGTTTTGAATTGAACCGAATTGAAAGAGACCTGGAAGTCAAGTCAATTTTTCCTGAGCCAACTAAACTTTGAGGCCTTTTCAAGGAAAAACTAGCCTAAGCAGGATGCGGGCAAAGCCTCAGATAGCGCCCCCACTACCCATTTGGATAGGGATGAGAATGGATCCGACAGGAATGAGGATGTGAGAGTGGAGATAAGTGGTCTGCTAGGATCCTTTTCATGGAGTTTCCAAGTTTCTTCTCTCACTGCAAAGTATTTAAATCCACTAAAGTCATTAACATGTGTGGTCACGTGATATATTTAACAAGTGATTCCCTGATTAATTATTCTAGGCGGCGAGGCTTGTCATAGGACAGGACTTTGTATTCAGGGGCGGGAAGAGGACTGGCGGTGGGGTGGAGTTTGTAAGATCTGGGTGCGAATTCTGACTCTACCTTAGACCTTAGATAAGCTTCAATTTCTCCTTGCTGCTGTCTTATAATAACAACTGCCCGCGGAGGAAATCCCTTGTTCCAACCAGAAAGAAAAGGAAAGAGGAGCTCCAAAAAGTTTCATTTGATCCAGAAATTACTTTGAGTATCAGAAGTCAACAGCTCAGCTCTTGAGAGTTGCAGGAAAGGATTTCAGACAGAGTCCCTGGAAAGAGGGGTTCCAAAAAGCCGCAGTCGTAAGTAATGAAACCCTTACCCTAGAAGGTTAGCAAGTTTATGCCAACTCTCCCCCTACTCAGGGTGGGATGCAAACTTGGAAGGGGGCAGAGGCCTGAAGGTCAGAGGTTAGAGCGGAAGCTTAGAGCTTGAAGGAAAGAAGAAAGCCGAGCAGTGTCTAAGATTTGCTACCCCAAAACCTAAAGCGGTGGCGTGGGAAGATTAGAGAAAGATTGGGAGCGCGGCCGTACGGGGCGGGGCGGAGAAGAGAAGGGGGAAGGCCTGAGGAACTATGGAAGAAAGACTACAATCCCCATCAGCCCCTTGGGATCCGGAGGGGCAGCGCATGCGCGAGGGGGGCCTCCAACTCCCCCAGTGAGGGAGGGAGGGAAGCAGGGAGGGAGGTCTCCGCCGACCGCTACCGGGACTGGAAGTCAGCTGCCGCGGGACCTGTGTGTGCTGGGGCACCGCGGCCGAAAGTGGGCTCGGGCTTGCAGCGGCCACTGGCTGGCGTTGGCCAGCCCTGCGCGGCCGTGGAGCAGAGCCGGCCGTGGGGCGGGCGGCGCCAGGTCAAGTGCTGGGCTCCGGGAGTGGAGAGGCGGGGAGGTTGCCCGCCCGAAGCTGCAGCCCCTTGCGTTTGCAGCGGAGAGAGGGATGCGTGAGTTTTGCCTCAGCTCCCGGGGCAGGATGTGGGAGTAGGACAAAGGCTGCCCGAGGGGGCGGGGAGAGCAGCTGCCGGGAGCATCAGCCCGGCGCTGAGCTAACGGAGTCGGGCAAGTTTTCTTTCCTTTCCACTCTACAACTTGCAAAGAAAAGAAAAGAAAAAAAAAAAAAAAGTCCGAACTATGGGAAGGAGAGCCAGAGGGGAGGGGGCGTTGCAGGTAGCAAAATGGAAGCGGGGGCGGGGAGAGGTCCCTAGGCTTCTTGGGACTCGAGGTCCAGTCCGTAGCCCCTCGAGTGCACTGTCCCTCTGTCTCAGGCTGGAGAAATTAGAGGGGCTGACCGTGGAGGCGGATCCTCGGGATGGGCGAAGAGGGGCGCTCCACAGTCTCAGTTAAAAGTTGTCTCTCTCTGCCCAGGTGCGCCCTGAGATCGCTGGCCACCCTAAATCCCAACAGAGAGAAGCGAGGATGGATGAGCGATGGTGGGAAGGACACCTGGCATTGGATATCCACTGTACGCTCAGAGAAAAGGTCAGTTTCTTGTTACTCTCTCCCTCCTTTGCTGACTGAGCTGATCTTTTAGAAGTGACTGGATTGTTGGCTTTTCCTTTCGCCCTCCCACAGTAGTCTGAGCTCAGTTCTGCTGGATGAGAACTCTGAACTCCGACTTTTCATTTATTCGTGGTCTCTGTCTTGCTCGTTTATTGTCCAAGATCTCAAATGAAGCAGAAATGACTGTCTTGTGAAATTCTAGCCAGACCTTTGTGCGTATTGATGTTTACGAATGGGGAAACTTCGAAAGCAGGGGAGGATGAGGGGGGAAAGAAACAGAACAAAAAAAGCCCTTAAAAACAACTAATCGCCGTGGGATGTGAGTCTGCATCCAGGGGCTGATTACCCAACCCACAAGCCAATTAAATTGACTGCTTTAGACGCCTTGAGGGAAAGAAAGCTAGGCTGTTACTAAGAGAGACACAAAGCCCTGTGGCCGAGGCTAGTGGCAGAAGGGGGAAGCAGGTGGGGAAAGGTAACCAAACATTCAGCAAGATGAAATATGATCTCCATACCACCCTTTATTCTCTCCTCTCTTCTCTACCCCCATCTCCATATGGACATTGGAAAGCTAAAAATGGAACAGATATTCCAGAAGCACCTGTCTATGCTGGTACCCCTATGTAAAACTGATGAGGGATTTTTAATGCTAGCGTTTAAATAATTAGTGAAGAAAAACGGATTTTTTCCTTGGTGGCATAGACCAATGCCCCACTCCTCAGGAAATGGAGCTTGTAGTCTCCTTATCTAACTTTACCTTTGACTTCCAATGGGCCTGATAAAAACACATTTTTAGGGGCAGCTAGGTGGCGCAGTGGACAGAGCACCAGCCCTGAAATCAGGAAGACCTGAGTTCAAATCTCGTTTCAGACACTTAATATTCCCTCGCCGTGTGACCCTGGACAAGTCACTTAACCCCAATTGCCTCAGCAAAAAGCAAAAAAAAAAAACCAAAACAAATTTTTATTTGACTTGAGAAAAGTAATAGACACTACTAAGTATTTACTTCTACTTGAAGAGCATTTTTATTTAAACCAGTTAAAATGTTTGTCTAAATTTTATGTATTGGATTTTTTTTTTTGGCAACCTTAGTTGTGTTTTCTCTTCAACACCAAGTTAATGTCAATAGCTTAACTATTGAGGGAAAATACAACTTTCTTTTGTGAGTTAAAAATGAATGAACAGCTCATCAGCTTGGCATTTCAGGTGAGAGTAATTGTGTAAACTTTACCTCACCATTATTAGTACCTCCTTAGATTTCTTTATTGCCAGTAATTTCTTTCCCTCACACCTTTTTAACAGATGTTAAAATACTAAAATAAGGAAGAAGGTATTGTGGAATAGTAGTTAGACACCTGGGTCTAAGAATTAGAATAAGGCTTTTCTTCAAACAAGGTAGATATATCTTCCTAAACAGTCACAAGAACTCTTCTACCTGGAAGTGAGTGAAGCTGAGTGGCCCATACAGGAATTAGTTCCATGATTTTGGCCTCATTGGAAACAAGGTCTTAACTAACTTAGCTAGTTAGCCTCTTTTCTACTTGACTGGCCACTGTGATCAGAAACATTCTTTGTTTCCTTCCATTCTGGGAAACCTTTTTCAGATTCCCTGACCCTCCTTCCTGTTCAGACCAGTAGGGCGGTGCTTCACCTTGGCCTGGTGGTCACATGCTTTAACACTCAAATTCCTCCTTCTGTTGGATCACTCTCTGGCCTCATTAACTTGACTGTGATTAGGAACAGGCTCCAGAGGCTGACATCTGAGCTCTGCACTTGAGAGAACTGGGACCCCAGACTTCTTCCAGCTCAGTGCTCTGGGATGGGGGGAGCTGTTCCTTGTCCCATTTCATTGAGTATGGATGATGAGGTGCCTAGAAAACTTGGGAATTCAAGCCTGTAGGCACTTTCTAACAGTTACCGTTGATTATGCTGTGTTGCTATGCACGGGGGAGAATTAGAATGAGAATTATCTGCAAGGTCAGGATGCCCTCCTAGCCAAAACAGGGTTGTTCAGTTTAACATTGAGTCAGCTTTGACTTTTCCCAGTCCCTCATCCCACATGTCCCATCACTTGCCAAGTTAATGTTATTTCTGTCTCTCCACATTTTTATCCAGTCCCTCCTCTCCATTCTCACTACAGCCACTGTCCTTTAGTCCCTCCTGTCACCTTACTTAGATGACCTTATGTGCTTCCTAACTGATCTTCCTGCTTTTCCCTTCCTATCATCGCCTGAGTCATTTTCCTAATGTTCTATTCTGATGTCAGTGAGTATCTCCTCTTGGTTGTACTATAGCCTCTCCAAATTCAGTAAGTACAAAGTGGCTCATTTTCTCCCCTCTTCCCAAGCACATCTCTTTGATCATCCATTCTCTTTCATCTTCAATTTCTCTTTATTTACTAGTTCCCCCATCCTTAACTCCCCTTAATGCTGTCACATTTCAGTCTGTCGTCCTGTATCTCTTCTCCCTTCCTGGGCAAATTCCCAGAAAAAGTTATCTGTACTTGGTGGCTCTACTTTTTTGCTTTCTGAAACTTCTCCATTTCTCCAATATTAGCAATAAACTATTTGATAAATCTAATGTCCTGTTCTCAGTCCTCATCCCTCTAGACCTCATGTACTTTTGACACTTAGCCACTCCCCTTCTTCTAGATACTCTTTTCTCTCCCACCTTACCTTTTATACTACTGCTCTCTTGGTCATCTTCCCTGCCTCTCTCTTTGATCTTCAATGTTCTTGATAGCCATCCCTTATAAGAAAGAATAAAAGAAAAGAAAGAAAAAAGATTTGCAAAAACCCACCATATTTTTTAAAAAGCCTAATTTTATAGTTAGTATTTCACTTTATACTCCCTCACTTCTGCAAAGGAGAAAGAAAAAAAAGGTTCTTTAAAAAATCTTTACATCTTTCATGGATCCAGAGATCATCTCTACAGATTACTACCAAAGTTTTATATCCAGCCCTCCCCTCTCTCCTGAGCATCACCTATAATGCGCTAGATATCATCTGAATTCTTCTAGGCTCCTCAAGCTCAGTGTGCCCAAAATAGTTCATTCTAGCCCCCTGTCAAATAAGGTAATATTTGCAAAGCGCACTCAGCACAGTATTCAGTACCTGTAAATATTTATTTCTTTGCCTTAAACCTCCTTCTCACCAAAACTTCCCTAATTCTGCTAGAGGCATCCCAAACTTTCTAATCCCCTCTCCCCTCCCCCATTTGAAACCTTGGAGTTATTAGACTCTTTACTCTCCCTTCCTACCTCCATATCTAGTCATCTGGCAGGGCTTTGTAAATTCTGCCTTGCCTGAACAGCATCTCTTACATTTGTGTTTTTTCCTTTTTATGCTGTTGGTTGTGGAGCATTTACCAACATCTTCATTCCAGTCTTTCTCATTTGGACTAGTGCAGTAGAACCCTATTTTAGCCTCTAATTCTGGTCTTCTCCCCTCTCTGCAGCTATCATAATACTCTTCATAGAAAAGTACAGATCTGGGTCACTTCCCTTATTACATTGAAATATACATTTAAAATACATTAAAACCCATTCACTAATGGTAAGTCAGTCTATAATGATCTAGGAACCAACAGTTCTCAAAAGGAAAAACTAATACAATCAGTAGTTACGTGAAAAGCTGTTAACACTTTAAAACTTCTTCCAATTAATAAAACAGGTAACAAAAGTCAGTATTGGAGTTGCTATGGGAAAACAACAGACTTGTCTGTTTGAATTGTAAACTGGTTAGGCCATTCTGGAAAACAATTTGGAATTCTATAAGAAAAGGCACTAAATTTTTCCTTCCTTTTTGAGCTTACTGTTAATGTGTATATTAGATAAGACAAAATGAAAGATCCCATCTATTAAAAAAATATTCTTAGCATTCTTTGTGGCAAAATGTTGGAAGCAAAATGAATACTATGTAATGGCTGAATAAATGATTTGTGAATGATTATTATTAGGTCTAAAGGAATGACATGACAACTAAGAGGAATTCAGAAAAATATAGAAAGATCTGTATGAACTAGTATAGATTACAGTGATAGAGAATTCTCCCAGTCCAGGCTGGCAAAATCCCTCACAAGCTGGACATGGTGAAAGTGAGACAAACCAGCCCTCCTCCTCTCAAAGCTCTTGCTCCATTATTTAAAAGATAAATGTGGCATATTACCTCGGACATCAGAAGGATTGCAGTTTTCTGTGTTTCCTCTATTTCTTGCAGAAGAAATTTCTTGTAAAGTAAGCTCAGAAATTTAGTGTTATGTTCAAAATGTTCCCTAATTAAAATTTTTATAACAATTGTTATAGCCAGAGTGACTGTAACAACTTCTCAGCCTGGCATTTGAAGCCCTTCACAGTGTGGCTTCTGACCTTTTCAGATTTACTGTGCATCCTTCCCTTCAGTCACTGTATCATCTGAACTTGCTTTATGATTCTAACTGTATTCCATCTTTGACCTCCAGAAAATCCTCTATCCCTGCAGAAAACTCCCTCCTCAATTTTTTGTTTTTTTAGAATCCTTAGCTTTCTAACAGGCTCAGCTCAGGTGCTACTTTGTAAAGACATGAAATTTTCCCTGATTCCCCCTGAGAATGAAGGTTCTTCCCCTTCTCAAATTAACTTACACATAATAATAATAATATTAATAATAACTAGCATTTATATAGCGCCTATGTTCTTATATCTCCTGGGAATGAGGGTTATTCCCTTTCTCAAATTAACTTGGTAATAATAACAATAATAGTAATAATAATTGCTAGCAATTATATAATGCCTATGTTCTGATTCCCCCTGGAAGTGAGAGTTCTTTCCTTCTCAAATTAGTTTGCATGTAATAATAGTAACAATAACTAGCATTTATATAGCACTTACTATATTCCAGCACTTTACTGAAGGCATTAGAAATATTATGTAATGTTACATGCCTCCAAGTAGAATGTAAGTATGCTTCTCAAGGGAAGGGACTATTTTCCTATTTTAGCTTTTTATCCCCATCACTTAACATGTAGTAACTGCTTGATAAATACTTATTGGATTGAATTGGTATAATTGGAAGAGTACTGTTTCAGTTAGAAAATCTGTGTTAAAACTCCTAGTTCAGACTACTATATAAACTCCTGAGTAATCTCAGTTAATCTCAGTTTTTCCACTTGTAAAATGGGCATAATATTTGGATTATCTGTCTCATTGGATTCTTGGAGAGAAAGCATTTTACATACTTTAAAGTGCTTGATGAATGATGAATTCAAAACCCTTGGGTGATTGGCTTTTGTCTCTTGCATAAAATTTAAGTTCTTAACCTCTTTCAAGGGTTCTTGTCCTGAGGTCTATTAACTTTTTTTTCAGATAATTTTTTAAAAGCAATTCCTTCCCCTCCAATTAGTAAGTTTGTTTTTTTTTCCCCCCACCACCCTCCACCTACTGCAAAAGAAAGAAGCCGACTATCATATAAGGATAGTTAAACAAAACAAGTTCCACATTGACCAAATCCAAAAGGATGTTTCTCATTTTGCACATTAGTCTCTGTCTGACACATGGTAGGTGCTTAATAAATGTTGATTGATTGAAGTGGACAGGGTAATTCATCAGTCCTCTGGAATAATGGTAGATCATGGTATTCATAAGAGTAGTAGATCTGAATGTTAGTTTTTTTTTTTTAATTTTATTTTATTTGCATAACATATGTGTGGGTAATTCCCCAACAACAACCCCCACACAGCTCTCCACCACAAATCCCTCCCCCCAACTTCCCCACCCCTTCCCCAGATGGCAGGACATCCACTACATGTCAATTATGTTAAAATATTGGCAAATCGAATATATGTATACATATTTCCAAACTTATCATTGTTGTGCAAGAAAAATCTTATCTACACAAACGATATCTCAGATAAAGGAAACACAATGTAAGCAAACATCAATCAAGGAGTATGAGAATGTTATGTTGTGGTCCACATCCCGCATCCCTCTCTCCGGGTGCACATGGCCCTCCTCAGTGAACAACTGGAGGTGGTTTGAAACACATCATTGTTGAAGAGAGCCATGTCCATCAGAATTAATTGTCATATAGTACTGTTGTTGCCGCGTACAATGATCTCCTGGTTCTGCTCATCTCACTCAGCATCAGTTCATGCAAGTCTCTCCAGGCCTCCCCGAAATCATCCCGCTGGTCATTTCTTACAGATCAACAATTGAATGTTAGTTTTTATAACGTTGATGTTATAGTTTAAATTGTTTTCCTGTTTCTGTTTACTTCATTTAGCATCAGTTTATACAAGTTTTCCCAATTCTCTCAAGAGCAGTCATTTTTCTTGTAGCAGAACAGTATATTCTATTATATTAATATTGTTCAGCCATTCCCCAATTCATGGGCACCTCCAGTTCTTTGTCATCGTTAAAACAGCCAAAATAAAATTTTTGTATGAAATTTTATCTTTTCTTGTTTCCTTGATCTCTCTGGGGGTACTGCCTATTAGAAGTAATAATAGGTTAAAGGGAATGCAGGGTTTACTGACTTTTGGGCCATAGTTCAAATTGTTGGGGGTTTTTTTGTAGTTGTTTTTAATTTTATTTTATTAAAGCTTTTTATTTACAAAACATATGAATGGGTAATTTTTCAACATTGATCCTTGCAAAACTTTCTGTTCCAAATTTTTCCCTCCTTCCTCCTACTCCCTCCCCTAGATAGCAGGTAGTCCAATGCATGTCAAATATGTTAAAATATATGTTAATATAATATATGCATACATATTTATACAGTTATCTTGCTGCACAAGAAAAATCGGATCAAGAAAGGGGAAAAAAAAACCTGAGAAAGAAAACAAAATGCAAGCAAATATCAACAAAAAGAATGAAAATACATAGTCCAAATTGTTTTCCAGAACATTTGGTTCAATTCACAGTTCCATTAGCAGGGCATTATTGTGCCCAAAGTAAATTTATCATTGACTTTTTAAGTCAGCTTTGCCAGTCTGACTGGTATAAGATAGAACCCTTCAGAATTGCTTTGGTTTGAATTTCTCTAATTATTAATGATTTGGAGCATTTTTTTTTAAGACTAAATAGCTTGGGCTTCTTTCCTTGAGAACTGCCTGTTCATGTCCTTTGATTATTTATCAATAAGGCACTGAGTCTTATTGTTAGAAATTTGAATTAGTTCCTGTTTATTTTAGACTTAGGATTTCTGTGGAAAGAAACTTAATGCAGATATTTTCTCCAGGTAAGTTTCCCTTCTCAGTTGTATTTATACAAAACCTTTTTAATTTTATGTTATTAGACTTGTACATTTCATCTTTGGTAATCCTCTGTTTCTTGTTTGGTTGTAAACTCTTCTCCTGTTCATAAATTTAAAGATGGTATCTTCCTTGTTCCTCTAATTTGCTTATGACATGTCCTTACCTAGGTTATAGATCCACTGGAGTTTTTCTTGGTGTATAAAGTATGAGATACTGGTCAGAATCTAATTTCTTTCATACTGCTTTCTAGTTTTCCCAGAATTTTTTGTTAGTGAGGCCTTATATAGCCCATTTAAAAAAAATTTATAATTGTATTTCAATATATTTTATTTTCTTTGTCATTCTATGTGTTTAAAAACATTCTGAGAATGGGACATTACCAGATTGCCAGGAAGGTTCATGACACACAAAGGCTAACCATCCAGCATTTTCTTTCTATTCCTGACAAATTAGAATACTTTCTCATCCCTAATCTGTGCCACCATCTCCTGTCCCCATGGCTTTACTTATGCCCCCTGATCGCCTTGTTTGGATTAGCCCTTCTCCTCCTCAATCCTCTCTTCCTAAAGTCATTCCCTCAATTTCTTCAGGATTTATCTTCTCCCCTAATGAATCCTTCTCCTTCAAATTTCTCAGTACTTTGCCCAACTTTCAAGTTGCTTCATTTTATCCATCTTGAATCTGTATCAGTTATCTAATAGTCATCTCCCAGTTAGGCTATAAGCTCCTTAAGGGCAAACACATATCAATTGTGACATTTCATAGGATCTAGAGTTCAGATTCATCAGAGGTCATTCAACACATCCCCCTCATTCTATAGGTAAGAAAACTAAATGTTGCATGAATGTTTAGAACAGGGTGGTGGAAAGATGGTATGATTTGCATTTAGGAAATCTAAACTTGAACTTTGGCTCTCTTTTCAGTGACTTTGTGACCTTGAAGAAGTCATAGTGCCCCTGAGCTTCAGTTTACATACATAAGATTTAGTGAGTTTGAAATATAGTTACCTACATAACTAGTAGGAACAGTTAATATTTCAGTTCCACTTAACCGAACAGTCTAAACACTTAAAAGTTGCAATTTAAAATTCTTTGAGTTCAAAGAATGATAAGGTCATTTTGGCCTATAGTATATTAGGAGTC
>JAJPUD010002476.1:254936-316788 GCA_023553655.1 Myrmecobius fasciatus | reverse complement strand
CTAGGGGTGGGGGGTGGGGGGAAGGAGGGGAAAAGCTTGAGAAAAAAAGTTTTTGCAAAGGTCAATGTAGAAAAATCACTCATATGTTTTGTAAATAAAAAGCTTTTAATAAAAAAAAAGAATTTAAGTGAGCAAAAAAAAATTCTGAAAGTAACCAATGTAAACCAAGGCAAGGAAATCAGAATCCAGTGGGTTGGGTTGGGCTTTTGTCTTTATTATTTAACTTAGTTGTATTTTTAATCCATGAAGATATCCTGGAAAAATCCTGGACCTACAATCAGAAAGTCCTAAGTTTAAATCCTGATTCTGATACCTACTAATCCTATGATACCATTTTAATTGTGTGACCCTGGAGAAGTTATTAGCATCTCTGGGGCTCAGTTTCTACATCTGTGAAAAAGGTATAATAATGCTTTCATTTTGTGCAAACTTCTGTAAAACTGAATTTTGATCACATTCTTTTCCATTTTCCAAGGTCCTTTCTCTGGATTAAACTCTCTAGGTTCTTTTTCCTTCTCTAGGTTAAAGAATAACAACAGCCCCAACAACAAAAAGCATTCTTGGATACCACTACACTTGGGGTATCCATCTACTACACCTTGCTCTTACTACATGATAGGCCTAGCTTCTTTTCTGATCAGACATTTTTTTATATCATTTCTCACACTTTTATCATCATTGGAAACATGCTGTAGCCTATTTGGGTCCAACATTCACCTCTCTTATCATTCAGCTTTGTACCATTGCAGTTTGTGGTATATTAAGGTTTTCCAGCATATAGCATTGCCAGGAAAGCAATAGCCTTAAAAAGATTCTTTTCTTCTTTTTGTTTTGGAGAAGTCTAGCATTAAGAGTTTTGTGCAATTTCCATACACTACTATTTAACCCACTTTTTCCCTCTTGCTCAGTACTAGACCAAATTCATTGTCCATCTGAACGTCTATACTCTGGTTATAGACCAATCTACTAGGTATATGAAATGGATATCACAATGTCATATTCTTTACGATAGGAATTTTTGGTTCATTTTTTTCTACTTGGATTATTTTTCTATATGCAATATCTAGCTATTACAAATAAATAGGTATCTCACTGAGGATGCTCTACAATATTCTGAGATTTGATACAATAAATTCAATGCTATCTGAAAACAAAAGCACTTAGAAAATGGTCACAAATTCACTTCCTTCATAACTTGCAGAGGATCACCTCAATGAAGGCGGTGATCAGTTTTGCAAATATCCATCTCCTGCTGTTATGTCTACCTTGATATAATCAGGGAGCTCTCAAACAGTAGTGCTGTTTATTAAGTAACCTTGTATGATCTGAAGACATAAACAAAAGACTGCTTCTTAAAGGAGAACCTTTAAAGCTATTTTGCTATGCAGATTCAAATGTTCATTTATTTTGGTAATCAAAAAGCAGTAGACAGTTATATTCACATTATCTTTGTACAATCAATGGGACAAAAGGAACTGACCGCAGAAAAATCACTCATAAAAACTTTTCTGTTCCTTTCTCTTATTTTCCTCAAGAATACATGTGTATGGGGCAGCTAGGTGGCACAGTGGTTAGCACCAGCCCTGAAGTCAGGAGGACCTGAGTTCAAATGTGGTCTCAAACACTTAACTCTTCCTAGCTGTGTGACCCTAGGCAAGTCACTTAACCCCAATTGCCTCCGGGAAAAAAAAGAATACATGTGTATGTCAGGCATATATTTTTTTTTCTAAAAAAAAAGATCAATATATAGACATATAAGCCAGTAATTATTGATATATTCTTAACTGACTTAATAGGTAAAAATAATATTATCCATATGTTTATTTCATTATTTATTTCTTCCTCTTCGGAAGAAAACTGTTGAAATTATCCCCCAAGACTTCTGAGATACTCACTTTAAACATAGATTTACTTATTCTGACCTAATTATTCTTCCAATCTTTTCTTAAGTGCCAAATCTATATCTTCAAATTGCCTATGAGGGGCTGAAATGCTAGTTTTTAAATGATGATTCCATTATCACTGATGATGA
Organism: Myrmecobius fasciatus; assembly: GCA_023553655.1. Taxonomy (NCBI): domain Eukaryota; kingdom Metazoa; phylum Chordata; class Mammalia; order Dasyuromorphia; family Myrmecobiidae; genus Myrmecobius; species Myrmecobius fasciatus. The sequence continues at coordinate 314,756 of JAJPUD010002476.1, read as the reverse complement.
GAACAAAATGCAGACAAATATTTTAATATCATTAGATTGATAAGACTCATAAAGTGTATGCTTCTGCTGACTTATTTTTAGCTGCACTATTTTTGTTGAATGATATCTTTCATAATGTTCTGCCATCTTCCCTAACATTTTATAAATAGGGTTATATACTAAATTGGCACAGCCCTTGGATGTCAAATTCCTTTACTTGGCAAGGAATTCAAGTGTTTGATAGTTAACTGAGTTTCTTAGTTCTTTTGGCCTCTTTATTATAGTTATTGATTAACATTGGTTAAAATTCTTTAGGAAATGGGAATAATAAAAGTCAATATTCTTTTTTTCTTATCTTTTAGCATGAGTACCATCTGAATATACAACATTTAAGCTGACAAGATCATAATCAATAACTGACTTCTTTTCATTTTTATCTTTCCTTCTGATTTGATACTGACTTTTTACTTTTGATTTCACTAATCAATAGCCTGATTGTACAATGCTAACTTTGGTAAGATTCCTACATGAATAGCTAGTAACTTCCTTTCTGTTATATTGTTCCCAAACCCAAGAATGGTATGAACACAATTACAAGACATTTCTCACACAAATAAAGTCAGATTTAAACAACTGGAAAAATATCAATTGCTCATGGGTAAACTGATCTAATATAATAAAAAATGATAGTCCTGCCTAAATTGATCTACTTTTTCAATGCCATACCAATCAAATTGCCAAAAATTATTTTATAGAACTATAAAAAATAATAACAATAGTGATCATAACCATTTGGTACTGGTAAGAAGTAGAGTGGTGGATTAGTGGAATAGATCAGATACATATGACATAATAATCAAGACCTGTGGTGTTCTAGTAGTTGATAAACCCCCAAACTCCAGCTTCTGGAATAACAACTCACTATTTGATAAAAATTGATGAGAAAAGTGGAAAAAAAAATATCAGAAACTTGGCAAATTCAGCAAGAGAAAATGAAGGAAACTGAATCTTATGATGACTCTGTGGTCACTCCAAAAGTCATAGCTTCTGGGGATTGCAGAATTCACATTTTGTTTTTAGATCCTTTTCATTGACTCCAAAATAAGATTATTGTTTAAAAAAAAAAGCTAATGTTCTCACCTCACACCTCTGAGATTGGCTAAGATGACAGAAAAAGATGATGTTAAATGTTGCAGGGGATGTGGGAAAACTGGGTCACTAATGCATTGTTGGTGGAATTGTGAAATAATCTAATTATTCTGGAGAGCAATCTGGAACTATGCCCAAAGAGCTATAAAACTGTGCATACCCTTTGACCCAGTAGTGCCATAACTGGGTCTGTACCCCAAGGAAAAAGGACCCATATGTACAAAAATGTTTATAGCAACTCTTTGTGTGGTAGAAAAGAATTGGAAAATGAGTAGATGCCCATCAGTTGGAGAATGACTGCATAAGTTATTGCATATGAAGATAATGGAATATTATTGTTCTATAAACAATTATGAACAAGCTGATTATAGAAAGGACTGGAAAGATTTACATGAACTCATGGATGCTGAGCGAAACAAGCAGAATCAGGAATGCATTGTATACAATAACGGCAAGAACATGCCATGATCTACTATGAAAGACATGGTTATTATCATTGGTTCGGTGATCCAAAACAATCCCAATAAACTTTGGACAGAAAAATCCATCCTGTATCCAGAAAAAGAACTAAGGAGACTGAATGTAAATCAACACATGTTATGATCACTTCTTTTTTTCTGTTTCTCCCATGGTTTTTCTCTTTTGCTCTGATTTTTTCTCTCCCAACATGATTCAAAAAGTAATATGTATTAAAAATAAATGAATTTACTAGGAAAAAATATATTGTTTCCACATTTTCCAATATAATTTTCATATTTTCCCGTTTTAACTTTCACAGTGAACTCTCCAAAGTTTATGATGACTTGGTTGAGAGGATCAAGTTCTTTATATTATTTTTCTACATCTTCATTCTCTGCAAAAGATGAGGGAACAAAAGTTGCAATTATCATTTTAATGACGATTTTTTTTTGTGTTTATCATGAATATAGCAAAATGAAGTGGCCAGGTGTTTCATTATATCAGCTCAAAGGCAGTACAAATCAACTCCTTTATTTGCCTCTCTAAGGTGAAACAATGAGTCATTTAGCTTCAACTTCTTTTTGTCTTCCAATTTCACTGAATTTGACATTGTTAACATTAATATGGTCCAGACTTCCCAATAATATTGTGAATTTGTTATGTTAGTCCAGTTCCAGAAACTGGAGCAAATGTGATATTCCATCACACCTTTCAGAAAGAGCATGATTGGCAGGGTGGGGTGGGGAAGAAAAGCCTCTGCTTCAGCCAGGTATCTTTTGCCTTACCTTCTGGCTATACCACAGAATATTTTACTTCCCATTTTATTTCACGTTTGTTTTATTTTATCATTGCTGAGCCAGCATCCATGGATCAACTGACAATAATATCTGCATCTCTCTCTATTTTAAAGATTCTTTTTCTATAAGCCTAGAAATATAACCATGTCTCAGTTCATACTTAAAAACAAAAATCATTGCTCCATCTTATCTTCCTTGTAAACTAAAATCTGACATCTCTTCCATTTTCATCTAAACTCCTTGAGAAAACAGTCTACACTAATCTCCTCTTAGACATGCTCTGGATTTTTTTTTCTTTTTTGCTGAGGCAATTGAGGTTAAGTGACTTGCCCAGGGTCACACAGCTAGGAACTGTTAAGTGTCTTGACACCAGATTTGAACTCAGGTCCTCCTGACTTCAGGGCTGGTGCTCTATCCACTGCACCACCTAGCTGCACCTAGACACTCTGGATTTTTCAAGGTATTGAACTTTCCTGGTCCTTCTCCTACCTGTCTGACCATGCTTTCTCAGTCTGCTTTTCTGGATCTTCATCCAAGGAATGCTCACAAAACATAGTCTCCCAAGGATCTCAACTGTCCTTTCTTCTCCTCCCTCCATTAAACTTGCTCAGTGATCTCGGATCCTATGAGTTAAATTAGAGCACTGGTCCTGGAATCAGAAAGACCAAGTCTGACCCCACATACTCACTAATTGAGTCAGCCTGGGCAAGTGACTTTAACTCTGTTTTTTCCAGTATCCTGATTGTTAAAATGCAGAAAATAAAAATGTCTCCTTTCCATGGCTGTTGTAAGTATAAAATGAAATAATATTTGTAAAATTCACTGTAAATCATTATACATTACAGTGTTATATATATATATAATATAAAGTGTTCTATGTATAATAACCATTCCTCAAATAAATAAGTGGCCAAAAGATATGAACAAACAGTTCTCAAAGGAAGACATGCAAAGTATTCACAACCACATGAAAAAATGCTCCAAATCTTAATAATAAGAGAAAAGTAAATCAAAACAACCCTCAGGCTTTTACCCCAGATTCTGCAAACTGGCAAAGATGACCCCCCAAAATGTCAATACTCAATAATGGGAAGTTGTAGAATGACAGGAATAATAAGATTTTGTTGGTGGAACTATGAAATGGCACAACCATTTTGGAAAGCAATTTGGAATAATGCAAATAAAGTGACTAAAATGTTCATATCCTTTGAGTCCATTGTTAACAAAATCCCTCAGTAATTATAGCAACACTTTTTGTGAGAGCAAAGAATTGGAAACAAAGTAAATGTCCATTGTCTGGGGAATGGCTAAATGAAATCCTGAGCATTGTCTTAGGTAGAGTAGAATAAATGAAAAAGGCTGCAAAACAACTTCATTCAATCAAGAATTACTGAGTTTTGATGATGGGCAACTCCAGTGAAGAATACAAAGATGAACTCTTGTAAACATTCTCTGAATTAGATGTTCAGAATTCAATAGAGGAGACAAAATGCAAATATAATAACTAGAGGGTAAGAGAGAATATAGGAGTCATGAGGGAGGTACAAACTATGGACTGAAGAGGAAAGGATTACTTCCAGCTGGAGGAATCAGAGAAGGCTTCGTTAAGGTTTTATAAGGATATGCCATTTAAATTAAGCTACAGCAAGCTGGGGAACTTAAAGGAAGTCTTGCTTTGTCATTCTGCTTCATTGTAAGTATGCAGGCAGAATTTTTTTTAAAGGCTCTGACAGGAAAGATCAACTGACCCCCAGCCTCACACAAAGGGGAGTTTTTACCACAGAGGATTTCTGGCCGGCCTGCTTCTTCTCCCCTTAATGAATAGATCTTTGCATGGGAGGGATGCACGGAACGAGGGACCTGGGCAGCTGCCCCGGGACAGCCAATCAGCTCACAGCCACAGTTGCCTGAGCTGGATACTTCATCTTGCTGTTGTCAAACCTTGGCTTAGACTGAGCACATACTCCAGGCCCATAGAGTTTGGCTCCTCACCAAGTGGCTCCTGCTTTTTTGGCCACAGCACAACTTTTGCTCTGTATACCAGTGAGGAAGGAGAGGGTATAATTCATTCTCTCCGGATAGGGCTCGGCTGAGGCTGAAAAGAAGTCTGTTGTCCTACTCTGCTGATTAACGTGATTCTACAGTAGACAATAGTGAAGGGTGAACTAGTTATGGGGCTGCACACCCTGCTCCTTCAGGAAGGTGATTTACCTCCTGTGGATTAATTCTCCTACCTTGCTCTGCAAAAATAACTGAGGAATTGGGAAGAATCACTGACAAAAACCACTGGAAAATACTCCACAAAATAAAGGAACATCTTGTTCAAGCTAATTATACAGATACAGTTCAGTTACAAGCAAATAGCAGTATAACAAAAGGAATTCATGAAGGAAAAACAAATTAAAACATTTTTAGGACCTAAGGCAAAGTATCAGAATTCTGAGGATTCAACATAATAAACACTTAGCCAGAGTCTTTGCTCTAGTGGCAATCACTTTCTGTCTTGGTGTTGCTATCAGAACTCTTCTCATTTTTTAATTCTTCTAATTCAATTTCAAAAGAGAGCTGCATCTTAGCTGACTCCTCAAAAGAAACAACAGCCTTTCTATCCTAGCTGTGACACTTACCAGTTCTGTGACTTTGAGCTTTGCCTCTCTAAAAATCCATTTTCCATCTTTAAAATAAAATAGACTACCTAGGATTATTGTGAGAACCAAATGAAAAACACTTTCTTATAAACAGGAACCAGCTAGACTTTTAGTTAACCAAAAAAAAAAAAAAAAACTGAGAGCATTTGTCAAGAGCAATCCTTTTGAGGGAAAGGGCCTCAATGTGCAAGAATGTTTGTGGCAGTCCTTTTTGTAGTGGCAAGAAAATGGAAACTGAATGGATGCCCATCAATTGGAGAATGGCTGAATAAATTATGACATATAAATGTTATGAAATATTATTGTTCTGTGAGAAACGACCAGCAGGATGATTTCAGAGAGGCCTGGAGAGACTTGCATGAACTGATGCGGAGTGAAATGAGCAGAACCAGGAGATCATTATTCACAGCAATAGCAAGACTATATAAAGATCAATTCTGACGGATGAAAAATGAGATGATTTAAATCAGTTCCAATGATCTTGTGATAAAGAGAGCGATCTATACCCAGAGAAAGAACTATGGGAACTGAGTATAGATCACAACGTAGTATTTTCACTCTTTTTTGTTGTTGTTTTGCTTGCATTTTGTTTTCTTTGTCATTTTTTTCCCTTTTTGATCTGATTTTTCTTATGCAGCACAATATTTGTAGAAATATGTATAGAAGAACTACACATGTTTAACATATATTGGATTACTTGCTATATAGGAGAGGGAGTGGGGAAAGGGGGGAAATTTTAAATACAAGGTTTTGCAAGGGTCAATGTTGAAAAATTATCCATGCATATGTTTTGAAGATAAAAAAAATTAATTTAAAAAAAAGAAAGAAAAGTTCTTATCTGGATTCTTCAAGAGAGTTTCACACATAAATGTTTGTTACATGCTTCAATAAACACTTCTTAAATATCTGACAAAAAAAAGAGCAGCCCTTTTTCCCCTTCTAATCTCACACCCCTTTGACATCATGCTTCAATCTCTGATAAAGAAGTAGCCATTCTATTTGCTTCTATATATCTTTCCTATCTTCTCCAGCAGATTTCCACTCCATCATCCTCACTACTCTCTCCCCAGCTACATTTACCTACTGCTTACAATCATGTCTTCTGTATTTTACAAAACCTTCCCCCCCTTAATCCCACCATTCCTGATAGCTTCCATTTTATTTCTCATTTTTTTTACATTTAAACAGCACAGATAGAAGCTAGGTGGTATATGGCTTGTACCTGAAATCAGGGAGACGTAAGAACAAATTCCTAATTCTGATACCTACCAACTATGTGATCTTGGGCAGGTTGCTTAATCCATTTACTTCAGTTTCCTCACTTATATCCCAGGGCTAGTGTCAGGATCAAATGAGACAATATTTGTAAAGCACCTAGAATAGTGTCTGGCACATAGTAGATTCTGATTCTTTCTTTCCTTCCTAAATTCTTTGAAAAAGACAATTAGATTCAATGCTGCTATTTCCTCTCCTTTCAATCTGTTCTAAAGTCCTTAAAATCATCCTTCTTGCCTTCTCATTCCAGTAAAACTGTTTTCCCAAAATTTTCAGTTTTCCTTTAATTGCCAGATCTGATGCCTTTTTCTCATCCTTTGGCTCTCTGCACATCTGACATCATTGCCCATGTTTTCCTGGTTATTTGCTCTTTTTCATGGAACTTTTCTCTTGATTCTCCTTCCTAAGTATCATTCCTTCTCAGTCTCGTTTGCCCAATCTCCATCCATGCCATTGAACTAACTGTGGCTTTCCCCCAAAGGTTTTTATATTGAAGTCTCTTCTCTTTCTTCTCAATGCTATATCACTGCTGATTATATCATCTCCCATGAGATCAATTATTTCTATCTAAATAATTCTCAACTTTAAAAATCCATGCGTAGTCTTTGTTCTGATCTTGAGTATACAATAAAGAAATGTTTCTTGGAAATCCCAAATGAGTTAATTGGATAGGTGGAGCCATGGTGGTGGAGATCAGACAGGAGTCTCTGTAACCTCCTCTAACCTCCCCTCAAACCAACAACATATGAAGCCTCTAGACTGATTCTGAAGCAAAAAAATCCACAATATCTGGAGAACAACACGATTCTAGAAGAAGATACTCTGGAAGAACCTCAAAACAGGTCTGTTTTAATGGGGCAGGGGGTGGCCTACTGAACCCAGACTGCAGCGCAGGGAGACCGGGGCAGGGAGCTGGAGCAGGGAGCTGGAACAGGAGTCGGAACAGGATTGGGAGCGTTGTGCTTTTCACACACCTGGGAGTCTTCTGCAAGCCTCTTGGAACAATTTGTCCTGATTGTGAGCAGGTGGTTTGGAGGGTCTGCCTTTTGAGGGGGATAGATTGTGAACCACTGAACCCCTGATGAGCATCTGACCTAGCTGCCATTACACAGCACCTTAAAGCAATCAATCAAACAACAGGTCTGATAAGCACCAGAAATAATTCAATCAGTGGAGCTGCCCAGCCCCTGACATAATTCAATCAGCAGAGCTGCCCAGTTCCTGAAATAATTCAATCAGCAGAACTGCCCCAGGGCAAATTAAAGCAACTGTCCCACCTTTACCCTAAACAGACCTCACACCTTTAAAAAAAAATGAATAAAAAACCAAAAAGAGCTCTCACCATAGACAACTTTTATGGAGTGAGGGAAGAACAGACCTCAAATCCTGAGGCCCCTAAAGGTAAAGCAACTCCAGAAAAAGCCCCAAAGAGAGACATAAATTGGTCTCCATGTCACAAGGCTTTCTTTGAAGATTGCATAAAAAAATCTTAAAAGAGAGTTAGAAGAAACGTGGGGAAACGAAATGAGATCACTGCAAAATAAAATAGAAAAAATGGAAAAAGAATGCAATGAACAAAAAAATGTAATTGGTCAATTGCAAAAGGAACTAAAAACAGTAACTGAAGAAAATAAGACATTAAAAATTAGAATCGAACAATTGGAAATGAATGACTCATCAAGACTTCAAGAATCAGTTGAACAAAAACAAAAAAATGAAAAGATAGAGAAAAACATGAAATATCTCCTAGGAAAAACAATTGACCTGGAAAATAGATCTAGGAGAGACAATCTAAGGATTATAGGGCTTCCTGAAAGCCATGATGAAAAAAAGAACCTGGACACTATATTCCAGGAAATCATAAAAGAAAACTGCCCTGATATTTTACACCCAGAAGGCAAAATACTCCTTGAAACAATCCACCGATCACCTCCTGAAAGAAACCCAAAAATTAAGTCCCCCAGAAATATCGTGGCTAAATTCCAGAACTATCATACCAAGGAAAAGATATTACAAGAAGCCAGAAAGAAACAATTTAAATATCGGGGAGCTACAATTAGGATCACACAGGACCTAGCAGCTTCTACTTTGAAGGATCGAAGGGCCTGGAATCAGATATTCCGAAGGGCAAAGGAACTTGGATTACAGCCAAGAATAAGTTACCCAGCTAGAATGAGCATTATCTTCCAGGGAAGAAGATGGTCTTTCAATGATATAGGAGAATTTCACCTATTTCTACTGAAAAGACCAGAACTGAACAAAAAATTTGATCTACAAACACAGAACACAAGAGAAACATAAAAAGGTAACAAGAAAAAAAAAACTCTTGAGAACTATATTTATGTTATAGATACTTATAGAATGAGGGTTGATTTTATGAATCGATTATTACATTATGATTATGATATGATTACTGTGATTTTATGATTATTATGATATGATTACTGTGATTTTATGATTATTATTATATGTTTATTGTGATTTTATGAATCTTATGATAAACTAAAAAAGAAATTAGAGGTAGAAAAGGGATAACACTGGAAGAAGAGGAAAAGGAGGTAAAATAAGGGAAATTACATCACATGTAGAGGCAAAGAAAACCTATAATGATTGAGGGGAGAAAAGGGAGGGGAATGAGAATTGGGTTAATCTCCATCTCATCAGATTTGGCTCAGAGGGAATAATAGACGTACTTATAAGGAAACTGGAGGGAAAGGGGGGAAAAAGGGGGTGGGTGGGGCTCTAAAGGGGAAGGATTGTTTGAGGGAAGTGGTTTTCAAAAGCAAAAAACTAGGGAGGAGGGAAAGTGGATAAGAAAGAGAAAAGCATAAGCTAGGGTAAATAAGATGGCAGGAAATACAGAATTAGTTATTTTAACTGTGAATGTGAATGGAATGAACTCTCCCTTGAAGCAGAAGCAGATAGCAGAGTGGATTAAAAACCAGAATCCAACAATATGTTGTATACAAGAAACACATCTAAAACATAGAGATACATACAGGGTGAAGGTAAAAGGCTGGAGCAGAATCTATTATGCTTCAGGTGAACAAAAAAAAGCAGGGGTAGCAATCCTGATCTCAGACCAAGTAAAAGCAAAGATAGACTTAATTAAAAGAGACAAAGAAGGAAATTATATCTTCCTAAAGGGTACCATAGATGATGAAGCAATATCAATACTAAACATATATGCACCAAGTGGTATAGCATGGAAATTCCTAGAGGAAAGGTTCAGAGAGATGCAAGAAGAAATAGACAGCAAAACTATAATAGTGGGGGATCTCAACCTCCCTCTCTCAGAACTTGATAAATCAAACCACAAAATAAATAAGAAAGAAGTTAAGGAGGTAAACAAAATGTTAGAAAAGTTAGGTATGATAGATCTTTGGAGGAAATTAAATGGAGACAGAAAGGAGTTTACTTTTTTCTCAGCAGTCCATGGAACTTATACAAAAATTGACCATGTGTTAGGACACAAAAACCTCAAAATCAAATGCAGGAAGGGAGAAATAATAAATGCATGTTTTTCAGATCATGACGGAATAAAAATCACATGCAATATAAGGCCAGGAGAAAATAGACCAAAAAGCAATTGGAAACTAAATAATTTTATCCTAAAGAATGAATGGGTGAAACAGCAAATTACAGACACAATTACTAATTTCATTCAAGAGAATGACAATAATGAGACCACATACCAAAATTTGTGGGATACAGCCAAAGCGGTAATAAGGGGAAATTTTATATCTCTAGATGCTTATTTGCATAAAATAGAAAAAGAGAAAATCAATGAATTGGGCTTGCAACTAAAAAAGCTAGAGAAAGAACAAATTAAAAACCCCCAATCAAATACTAAACTTGAAATCCTAAAAATAAAAGGAGAGATTAGTAAAATTGAAAGTAAAAAAACTATTGAATTAATAAATAAAACTAAAAGTTGGTTTTATGAAAAAACCAACAAACTAGATAAACCTCTAGTTAATTTAATTAGAAAAAGGAAAGAGGAAAATCAAATTGTTAGTCTCAAAAATGAAAAGGGAGAACTTTCCACCAATGAAGAGGAAATTAGAGGGAAATCCCAAATGATATATGATGGGCATCTCAAATTCAGTGTGTTCAGAACAGAATCCCTTCTGAACTTCCTTGTCACTGAAGAGTGCATCCTCATCTTCAGAGGTCCCCAAGTTCACAATCTCATTGTTACCCTTGACTCCTTATTCTCACTTCCCCACCTCCTACACTCCATATCAGGCCAGTTTCCAAATCTTGTCATTTCTGTCCTCACAACATTTCTTACATGGGCTTCCTTCTCTCCACTCAAACAACTATCATGGTACATCAAGTCCTGGGCTATTACATTAGCCTTCTATTTAGTTTTCCTGCTTCAAATCTCTTCTCAATCTAATCCATCCTCATAATAATTTTATAACTTAATAACTTTTTAACAAGCATTTAAAAGTAAGAAGCAGCCTCTAGAATCATACTGATTTATTTGGCAATATTTTAATTTTCAAAAGGACACCAAGGTTTTTTTTTTCTCCTTTTTCTTTTTTATTTCTTGGCAGAATTCTTTTTCTTTTCTTTCCACTTGTCACTTTTCTTTTTTTATGCTTTCCTTTTTTCCTGCACATTTCTTTTCTTCATAATTGTTCACCTGTTCTTTTTTTTTAATTTATAGATCTGATCATATCACACCCTCTCCCATTCAATAAATCACAATAATTATTATTTCCTTATCAATGACAAAGGCCTTCATTTGACATTTGAAGCTCTCCAAAATCTGGTCACTTCATCTTTCAATTCTCACATTTCACTCCAGGTACTCTTCAATCCATATGTACTGGTTTCAATGTCCCCTGTTCTACAGGTCCATGCACCATGTCGCCTTTGTACTAGCTCTTCCCCACACTAGGGATGCTCTCCCTTCTCTCCTTTTTAGAAACTTTGGCTTCTTTCAAAACTCAGGTCACATTTTAGATTCTGGAGGAGTCTTTTCCTGGATCCCCAATTCCTAGAATCTTTCCCTCTGAGGTTACTTCCAATTATTTTGTATATAGTGTATATATACTATTTATAGCTTATCTCTCCCATTAGAAAGTAAGCTCTTTGAGAATAGCCTGGTTTTGTTTTTTGTTTTATTCTCAATACTTGGCATAGTGTCTGTCACATGGGAAATGTTTAATAAGTGATTGTTGATTGACAACATTTTACAATTTCTAATAAATTATTTTTGTATTATTTCAACACTTGCACAACTGTAATACACATATCAACTGAAGCTCAGCATCTGATTAGATGGACTTGGTTTAATTTGAAGAGCTTTCTTAATTTACTAACAATATTTTTCCCTTTCTTTAGTTTTCTTTTTTACTTAACAGAAAGTTACTTTCTTTCCCTCTTACATTCCATCCCACTGGGCAAACAAGATTGCCTTAGAGCCTCTGTACCTAAGATGTTATTGTTCATTCCCTTTCATTAAGACCCTGATTTACTCTTGTATCTCTCGTTCCAAGGCTCTTTTTTGTATTTCTATATGCTGATACCCCTCAATAACTTATGTTTTCCTGTAGGTTGCTTTATTTTCCCCTCTTTATATCCCCAGCTTCTCATATGTTATCTGGCACACAGCAAGTGCTTAATAAATGCTTGTTGTATTTAATTAAATTGAAAACAGATTCCTTTGTGAAGTCCAAGGGGAAAGATTATATCTGAGTTAAGCTTTAAAGGTAGAGATTCAGTAAGCAAAGAGGGGAAGGAATGAGTCTGACTGGTTACTTCTCTCTGGATCTATAAAATAAAGAATTGGATGATATGTTAATCTTGCACTAAAGTATAATGACTCCTAAGATATTTTTTAAATATACCATTAACAATGTCTCAAAGTTGATAATCTAGTGCATATATGTATTAGGAGATGGGGGTGAATAAATGGATATTAAGGGAATAAAGAAGAAAGAGAGTACCCAACAACTTGGAAGCAACAAACTCCCAAGATTCATATTACTCCTGGGATAAACTATTGAAGAGAGACATGAAGTGTCAGAGATGGGATTCTGACGAGTTCAAATCCCATTTCATAAATAATTAGCTTATATGACTCTGACCAGGTTACTTAAGCCCCTGTACCTCAATTTCTTCATCTCTAAAATGATGGGATGGGTTTGATAACTTCTACAATCCCTGCCTGTCACAAATCTTTGATTTTAGGACTACATGACTTCTAAGGCTACTTCTCTTGTTAATATTTGACTCTTAATAGTGTAAGAAAAGGGACAACATCAACTGTGAGACAAATCCCCAAAAGGAAAACTTGGGAGTGTCACCTGTGCAAAGGAGGAGATATAGGCAGACACCAGAATTAATGGTCATATGGTATACCAAATAATTCAAGGCCATCTGATGGAAAGCCTTGAGGTTAGCTTATATAGCAGGTCTCACTTCTGACCAGCATTCTGATGATAGTAATTCAATCTGAAAACATATGTATTAAATATACCTTGAAAATTAAGGGATAAGTCTTCATGGCCAAATACATTTGGGGTTTCAGCAAACCCAGAGCATTTGGAGGGGAAAAAAAGTTCTGAGACACTGAATGTACAGTGTGGTGAGATTTGGCTGGCTGTGGTTGCCTTGTAAGCTAAAAATAACTACTGAGAAACTCATATTCATAGTAAAGACAGTATCCTTTCAGTTTTCATGATGGACAGATTCTTGCCTTGGTATTTAAGCTGAAGTTTTGCTAGCAAAACTTGTTAAATTGGTAGGTGGGGGAACACTTTACTTTCCTGTAATACTAATTTTTTTTAATTTCTTGTTCAGGATTATTATAACAGCAGCCCAACTACTATGGCAAGAGATTTCTTATAAACATTTCCAGGTGCGTTCACATATAAGATCATGGAGGCCACAGAGAGCACTCTGAGCAGAAAGAACACTGGTATTGATATGGGACGACAAGGATCTGCTTCTCTGGAAAAGGCTAGTTGTGGGATTAACAATCTCTCTGAGCTTCAGCTACCTCATCTCTTGTGCATCCTTTTTTGTTAACATGTATGTTATTTTCCACAAAGAGAATGTAAGCCCTTGCAAGAATGTTTGTGGCAGCCCTTTTGGTAGTGGCAAGAAACTGGAAATTGAATGGATGCCCATCAATTGGAGAATGGCTGGATAAATTATGGTATATGAATGTTATGGAATATTATTGTTCTGTAAGAAACGACCAACAGGAGGATTTCAGAGAGGCCTGGAGAGACTTGCATGAACTGATGCGGAGTGAAACCAACAGAACCAGGAGAACATTATACACAGCAACAAGACTATACGATGATCAATTTTGATGGACATGGTTCTCTTCAATGATGATGTGATTCAAACCAGTTCCTATTGTTCAGCGATGAAGATAGTCATATACATCCAGAGAAAGGCCTGTGGGAACTGAGTGTGAACCACAACACGGCATTTTAATGCTTTCTGTGAATATTTCCATGCATTTTGTTTTCCTTCTTAGGTTGTTTTTTCTTCTTCTCTTTCTAGATCTGATATTTCTTGTGCAGTAAGATGACTGTATAGATATGTATACATGTATTGTATTTGTCATATAATTTATCCTATTTAGCATGTATTAGATTACCTGTCATCTAGGGGTGGGGGGGTGGGGGGAAGGAGGGGAAAAGCTTGGGGAAAAAAGTTTTTGCAAAGGTCAATGTAGAAAAATCACTCATATGTTTTGTAAATAAAAAGCTTTATATAAAAAAAAGAAAAATCCTATCTACAAGAAAAAAAAGAAAACCAGAGAAAGGCAACACAATGTAAGCAAACATCAATAAAAATCAAGAAAATGTTAAAAAAAAAAGTGGACAGACAACTCTAAAATTTATTTGTAAACTCTAAGATTTCTTAAGATGCAAAGGACTGAAAATGAATCTTAAAGTTTTCTTCTTAAAGCAGAAAAAGGAGGACTGGAGAAATTAACCAACAATTCACAATAATTGAAATTTATCTAGAATGGTATTTACTTTGTATATAGGTATCCACATGTTAATATGTTGCTCTTCTAGACATAATCTAATAGTAATTATTCATTGTAAAAATAACCAAGTGTATATCTTAACTAAATTATTGGGGGGAAAGACATTAATTGAGTGTGTAAAGCCTAACCTTTTGATTTATACGCTCATATCACAGAATGAATGAATGAACTTTTTAAATGCTTATATCAAGCACTGCATTAAGTTTTGGGGATATAAAAAAAAATACTGTCCTTGAAAAAAAAAAAAGAGAGAATGTAAGCCCCTTATCTTCTTAACCCCTTCCATACTTAATCTATGATCAAGTGACATCAGTCCTCTTCATGTTCCTTATAGAAGGTACTCCATCCCCCACTACATACTTTTTCAATGTCTGTCCCTCATTCCTGTAATTCACTTCTTCATTGCCATCTCCTGATTTTATTCTAGTCTCAGCTAAAATCTCACTGTCTGCAAAAAGCACTTCTCTATTCCCCTTATTGCTGCTAGTGACTTTCCTCATATTATTTACAATTTATCCTGTAACAATCTTGTTTGTTCATGGTGGTTTACAAGTTGTCTCCACCAATTGTGAACTCCTTGGTTATAAGAACTATTCTTGTTTATATCAAAGCTAACAAGGCCTAGTACACAATAAGCACTTAATAAATGCTTTTTGCTCTCTTATTCCTTCAGAATAAGAAGTTTCATTTTTGTTGTTTTTATCTCCAACTCCCAGCCGGTTGTCTAGCACATAATAGTTTCTTAATGATTGTTTGTTGATTGATGAACATGATCTGTAACATAGAAATGAAAAAAGTTCCTTTTTCATTCATTTTAGGTTTTTGTTTAGTTTTCTTTGGATTCAAGACACCTAGCTGAAACACAGCAGTATACTAATCTAGGCTAGAATTTAGACTACAGTATTTGGTTCTCCTGGATTTTATCTGATGCCTCCAAGAAGACAAGAAAAAGAGAGAAGTTAATGCCCTCAATAAGGTTTTTGGAAGCAATTACAGCCTTCTTAAGCTACAGATCAACTTCTCTGCCATTCCTGATTATGGAGGGAAAAGTGATAACTGGTATAAAAATAAGTTTTAGTAATATACATAAATGTCAATGGCCAGGAGAATTGTCCATAAGCAGAGAATTTTAAGATTGTTATCTTAAAAATGTCACTCTTCCTACAAAAGGTAGTGAGTTGACACAGTTTGAATGAAAGTAATTTAGCATGATTCACAGGGAAATACAATAAAGGAAATCCAGTTCGGGGAATATTTTTGTCAGGTGATCAATCAATCTTCAAATTTATAAGAAGGTAGCTTCTTATGAATTTCACCTTCTTCACCATGAACAAAGAATGCTACAGAATTTTATGATGTAGAACAACCAGATTGTTCCAAGACCTATGAGAGCCTTCACTATATCATTCAGGTAAGACCTAATCTAATGTATACCTTAAAAGAATATTTGTAAGAAACTTTAGGTTTTAAATATGGGTTATTTTGAAAGACTTGGGAACTCTCAACAACACAAAGACCACTCGCAATTCCAAAGGACCAATGATGAATCATGTTCCTCACCTTTTGTCAGAGAATTGATGGACTTTGGATAAAGAGTGACAAACTGCTTAATTATATTGCTATAAGGTATTTTTCATCAACTTCCCCACCCTCATCCCTGCCAATGGTATAGTGAGGAGAGAGATAAAAAGGATTTTTTTATTAAAAAATAATAATTTTTAAAAGAATGATGATATATACTCCTGTGACCTTGAAGCAGTAATATATATTCCTCAAATTCTTAATTTAACTCAATAATTCTTCATTCCCTTGATAGTTGCTTAATTAAACTATTAGGGTCTAAATGAGAATAAGGAAGTAAAGGCAAAGAGCCTTTGGGTAGATAAAAGACAATGCAAAAAGAGCATGAATTAACACCCCTGTATTTTATGCCTGAGAGTCCTTGGGTCTTTTTTGTGTGTATTTATGATAGGCACTGGGCCCCTTTTAGTTTTAAAAGGACTTGGTGGCAAATATTACAAACATAAAATGATGCAAGGTGCAAAAAAGCAACAAAATGATAGATATCTATCACAGTTTTCCAAATTCTCTCATAATCCAGTATCAGGTTGAGATTTCTAAGTCTTCTGACAGACTTCTTATACCCCCTTTATCTGATTCACAGGCTTCTTAATGATTATAATCACAGATAAATAGAACTGAGAATACAAAGGCCCTTAGATGTCACCTAGTCTAACTTCATTGTATTCTAGATAAGGAAACTGAGGCCCAGGGAAATCAAGATGATCAAGACAAATTAAAAGACTGACTAATGAACCTTTAAGACAAATCAAGTTATCTACTCATGAATGTCAATCAGTCTGGGACTGGCATAAAACAATTATATTCATGGATATGATGCACACTTTCTCCTGAACTGATATACTTATAGTAAGTGAAGATCTCAGTCCTAATGGACAGTCATTGATATTATAGTAGCATTTTTTCCTCAAAGGAGATACTTTCACCAAGATTCCATAGCATGTCTGTATGACGATATGCAAGGAAAAATTGCAGAAAATTTTTGACTTATAATTATGAATATGTCACCCTGCTAAGAAGTACTGAAAATGACGACCTTACAATAAGTTTGTACAGTAAGTACCAAAAATACGACCCATTTTGCATATTCTTGATACAGATTTCACAAACTAGGTCCAACGCTTCTTAGAGTAAACCAATTTTTGCTCCTTCCAGCTCTGAATAGGGAAGCAGGAAGAGAGAGGAGGGAAGAGAAAAATTAAAAGGTCTGTGCCAATATTTTGGAAAGCAACATACAATACAGTCAGTGTTTGCCTTAACCTGGCTCATGCATTTCCCTGGGTCAGAATCCCCTAACAAAAATGGTGTTGTGGGGGGGAGTGAACGGGTCCTTCTACACACTCTACTTTTACTGATTACTTCAAGCCTTTTGCCAAGATTATGATCTGCCTAACACTTTGGTTTTTCAGGCCTTTCTGGAATGAAGCAGGAAAAGCAATCACAATAATCCACTTTCACAACATCACTGAGCAAGTGTGGCAGCAGAGGGAAGTGAGGGCCGAGCTCTGACCTCCCAAGGATTTGAGGAAGGTAGCATTGCAATATTTGGATTCTATAGAGATGCCTAAAATGCAAATCCAAAGATAACTCCTCCTTGAAATTACCTGATAGCACAGGATATGAGGTGTCACTGCCTAAATGAGACTTACTGAACAACATAGCAATTGAAGGGCTTTCATTCAACTGTTTGGGATTACCATCAATGAATCCTTACTTATCCCACTGGTCTAACAGCAGGTGGAAGACATTCATTATTCTAGCTTTAAAAAGGGAAATCCTGTTTGGAGTTGAATGTTTTACTTCATTCCGGTTTTCTGCATCTCTAATTTAATGCTCTCTTTTTTCCTTTCTGAAGTTTGATCTTTATAGATTTGCAATCTGATATATTCTAGCTTGAAGCCCCCTATAGAAAGGGAAGGATCTGTCAAAACCATGAAGGTATTTATCAGATGTAGTATTCAATTCCAACTACATAAAAACCTGAACAAGAGAAGTAGTTGCATACTTAAGCCTTTCATGGTATATTGTGTAATTTATGCAAAATGATACCTACCACCTGATTTATCTTTCACTAAACCTAACACTTCTCTTCCTCTTTTCTAAACCTTTTTAATACTTTGATCACACAGGACATGTTTTATCACTGTTTTTATCAATAATAATCCTGGTGTTACCATCTTATATTTACCACTACTAACAAGATTTGACTTAAACATTTTTCTTTAATCTAATATTGTTTTCTTTTTCCAATTACATGTAAAAACAGTTTTTAAGTCATCTTAAACAATTTTTGAGTTTCAAATTTTTCTTCCTTTTTCCCCTCTCTGCTCCCTAAAATGATAAGTAGCTTGATATAGGTTATATATGTGCAACCACATAAACTATATTTTAATATCAGTCACATTAAGAAAGAAGACACCAGATCCAAAAAGCAGGGGGAGAGGGAAGGGAAGAGTGAAAACAGAATTCTTCAATCTGCATTCAGATTCCAACAGTTCTTTCTCTGGATGGGAACAGCATTTTCCATCATGAGTCCTTTGGAATTGTCTTGAATTGTATTTCTGAGAAGAGCTAAATCATTCATAGTTGTTCACTGTACAATGTTGTTATTACTACGTGCAGTATTCTCATTCTGCTCACTTCATCATCACTTTATGTAAGTTTTTTTTTTCTGATCATCATTTCTAATAGTACAAATATTCTATTACATTCATATATCACAACTTATTCAACCATTCCCCAACTGATGGACATCCCCTCAATTTCCAATTATTTGCCACCGCAAAAAGAGCTGCTATAAATATTTTTTCTTCATGTAGATTCTTTTCTCTTTTTTATGATCTCTTTGGGATACAATCCTAGTAGTAGATATTGCTGGTTGCCTTTTGAGCATGGCTCCAAATTGTTCTCCTGAAAGATAAGATCAATTCACAACTTCACCAACAATGCATCAGTGTTCTAAAGGCTTAATTTAAATAAAAAAGAATATTCACAAATATTTCACAGTATCCCTGAATCGTTTACTGGGGAGCACCCAGTAAAAAACATACCCACAACAGATCTAGCAAGTGAACATCTAAGGCTGAACTTGAACTCAGGCCTTTCTGACACCATCCTGCTGACTCACAGATAAGTATTCTTCAGATGTGATGGGAGGAGAAATTGGGTATGGGGCCAGGGTCAGAACAATTAAGAAAGAAATAAGGTCTTGGGCCATGATGACATTCTTGTAAAGAATGGTCACAGCTGAGTTGGCAGGGGTGGTTTAGTCAAAGGGATGCAGCCAGCCTTTCACAAGAATGACTTGTCAAAGGAGTTATCGGTAAAGAGAACCTCAGAACAATGCATCTTGGGGACCCTAAACTTTCCAACTGCAAAAAAAAACATGATTTTTATTCAAGCTACTACCAAAACTAGTGCTGCTACTACAGAATTGTGCCCCTCTTGGTGTCCTATGAATAGTTCAACCCGAGACAAAGCTCAAGTGGCTATATCCTAGTTATGGCTCGGAAGTCCTCTTTACCTTTGGATATCTCTGTTTACTAGAAAGTTTTGTCTTACATAAAGAATAAATACACCTCTCTCATTTCTATTTCTCCTCTTTGGGTCAAAAAATAGGAAAAAATTAAATCTATTAGGAAAAATTAATTGCTTGGAATATTCTTTCATTTTACATATTTTCTTCCATTCCAGTTGTAACCAAAGTTATAAAAGGATAGATATTTTTCTTATCATTTCTTAATATTTCTTTTATAGTTTTATGCTAGCACTTTTGTCAGCACAATCATAACTGACATGCATTTATGGATCTGTAACTATAGCATGACAGACAGCCAGAGAAAATGCCCAGAATCCAGGGTTGGAGGGTCCTATTCATGGAAAAGCCACCAGACCAGAGTCACTGAATACAAGAATATGTAAATTACAAATATGATCATACCCTTTGACTCAGTATTTAAATAGGTGATGATAAATATTCTTTCAAAATCAGCAACAAAAGAAGCTATAATGTTTACATTTTATAATATATTATTTGTAATTGCAAAAAGGGGGAAGCCCAATAATCAGGAAGTTCCATAACAAGTAAAATAATAATAATTAATTACATAGCACACTGATTTTGCAAAGCACTTTATAAATGTTTTTTCACATAATCTTCTAAACAACCGTATGAATTGATGGCAATTATCTTCCCCATCATACAAATGAGAAGATTAAAGTTAAGAAAGGTCATGTGACTTGCTCAGGATCACACAGCTATTAAATTATTTGATTCTGGTTTTGAATTCAGGTCTTCCTTACTGAAATTCATCACTCTATACACTACACTACTCTACTTACTGATATATGACATAAAAAGAGGCATATTATATGGTGAAATAATATAATTAAGATAGATAAGTATTAGGTACATAGAAAGATGGAAATGTTTTCCATTTTTGAAATAGAGCAAGCAAAAATGGTAGAACTTGAATATTCATTTTTACCACGTTAGAGAAAAAATGAGAATAAATGGATGTAGAATTCTGGTAGTGACTGACAGAAGAACAAAGAAAACTGATCATTTTTGCATTGAAATTTACTCTTTAAAAATGAAAGTTGTTGGGGGCAGCTAGGTGGCGCAGTGGATAGAGCACCAGCCCTGAAGTCAGGAGGACCTGAGTTCAAATCTGGTCTCAGACACGTAACAGCTGTGTGACCTTGGGCAAGGCACTTAACCCCAATTGCCACAAAAAAAAAAAAAAAAAAATGAAAGTTGTTACAAAGGAAACGTAAATGTATTTGTTTTAGTATTGTCTTCAAAGAAAATAACTTTCACTGCATTTTGAGGATAAGCCTGTCAGAAAAATTTATTAAATATTAAGAAATCTAAGTTTTTTTAAAATCAGGGCAAAGTTTAAAATGGCAAGATCCCCTCCTGCCCTTCAAAATCTCTCTGATAGGGGTTATTTCAGACTTACAGTTGATAGCATTCTCACAAAATATTAAAAAATTAATATTCATTGTTGAACAAAAGCTTAAGGATTAGGTAACAAAATAGTTTAAATTTCTGCACACCCTTGGACCATCATTCTCTTTATATATATATATATATATATATATATATATATATACATATATATATATATAATATTAAAGCTTTTTATTTGCAAAACATACGCATGGGTAATTTTTCAACATTAACCTTTGCAAAGCTTTCTGTTACAAATTTTTCCCTCCTATCCTCCCATCCCCTCCCCTAGATGGCAGGAAGTCTAATACATGTTAATTATGTTAAAATACTTGACAAATCGAATATGTGTATACATATTTATACAATTATCTTGCTGTACAAGAAAAATTGGATTTATAAGAAAAAAAATCTGAGAAGGGACACATAATGCAAGCAAACGTCAATAGAGAGCGTGAAAATGCTATGTTGTGCTCCACATCCAGATCCTCTCTCTGGGTATATATGGCTTTCTTCACTGAACAATTTGAACTGGTTTGAAACATTTCATTGCTGAAGAGAGCCACATCCATTAGAATTAATCATCATATAGTCTTGTTGTTGTCGTGTATAATGATCTCCTGGTTCTGCTCATTTGGCTCAGCATCAGTCCATGCAAGTCTCTCGAGGCCTCTCTGAAATCATCCTGCTGGTCGTTTCTTACAGAACAATAATATTCCATAACATTAATATACCATAATTTGTTCAGCCATTCTCCAATTGATGGGCATCCATTCAGTTTCCAGTTTCTAGCCACTACAAAAAGGGCTGCCACAAACATTCTTGCACATGTGGGTCCCTTTCCTTCCTTTAAGATCTTTTTGGGATATTGGCCCAATAGAAACACTGCTGGGTCAAAGGCACAGTTTGATAACTATTTTGAGCATAATTCCAAATTGCTCTCCAGAATGGTTGGATCCATTCACAGTTCCATCAACAATGTATCAGTGTCCCAGTTTTCCCACATCCCCTCCAACATTCATCATTTTAGCCAATTTGACAGGTGTGTAGTGGTACCTCAGAGTTGTCTTAATTTGCATTTCTCTGATCAGTAGTGATTCTCTGATCAGTAGAGGACATTTTCATGTGACTAGAAATAGTTTCAATTTCTTCATCTGAAAATTGTCTTTCATGTCCTTTGACTATGTATCGAATGAAGAGTGGCTTGATTTCTTATAAATATGAGACAATTCTCTATATATTTTAGAGATGAGACCTTTATTGGAACCCTTAAATGTAAAGATGATTTCCCAGTTTATTGCTTCCCTCCTAATCTTGTCTGCATTAGTTTTGTTTGTACAAAAACTGTTTAACTTAATATAATCAAAATTATCTATCTAGTGTTCAATTAAGAGTTTTAGTTCTTCTTTTGACACAAATTCCTTCCTTTTCCACAGGTCTGAGAGGTAAACTATCCTATGTTCCTCTAATTTACTTATAATATCACTCTTTATGCCTAAATCCTAAACCCATTTGGATTTAATTTTGGTATGTGGTGATAGGTGTGGTTCGAGCCCTAATTTCTTCCACACTAGCTTCCAATTTTCCTAGAAATTTTTGTCAAATAGTGAGTACTTATCCCAGAAGCTGGGGTCTTTGGGTTTATCAAACACTAAATTGCTAAAGTTATTGCCTAGATTGTCCTGTGATCCTATCCTATTCCACTGATTGACTGCTCTATTTCTTAGCCAGTACCAAATGGTTTTGATGACCGCTGCTTTATAATATAGTTCTAGATCTGGTACAGCAAGGCCACCCTCATCAGCCTATTTTTTTCATTAATTCCCTTGAAATTCTTGACCTTTTATTCTTCCAAATGAAGTTTGTTACTATTTTTTCTAGATCTGTAAAATAATTTCTTGGGAGTTTGATTTTTATAGCACTAAATAAGTAAATTAATTTGGGTAGTACTGTAATTTTTATTATATTTGATTGGCCTACCCATGAACACTTGATGTTTTTCCAACTGATTAGGTCTGATTTTATTTGTGTAGAAAGTGTAGTTTAGTCCATGTAGTTCCTGACTTTTCCTTGGCAGATAGATTCCCAAATACTTTATACTATCGACATTTTGAATGGAATTTCTTTTTGTATCTCTTGCTGCTGAACTTTGTTGGTAATATATAAAAATGCTGATGATTTATGTGGGTTTATTTTGTATCCTGTAACTTTGCTAAAGTTGTGAATTGTTTCTAGTAGTTTTATAGTTGAGTCTCTAGGGTTTTCTAAGTATAACATCATATCATTTGCAAAGAGTAATAATTTGGTTTCCTCATTACCTACTCTAATTCCTTTAATCTCTTTTTCTTCTCTTACTGCCAAAGCTAACATTTCTAATACAAAATTAAATAGTAATCGTGACAGTGGGCAGCCTTGTTTCACTCCTGATCTTACTGGGAATGGTTCTAGTTTGTCACCATTGCATATGATGCTTGCTGATAGTTTTTAAATAAATGCTACTAATCATTTTAGGGAAAAGCCCATTTATTCCTACACTCTCTAGTGTTTTTTTTAATAGGAAGGGGTGTTGGATTTTATCAAATCGTTTTTTCTGCATCTATTGAGATAATTGTATGATTATTTATTAGTTTGGTTATATATAATAATATAATTGATTGTGCTTATAGTTTTCCTAATATTGAAGCAGCCCTGCATTCCTGGTATAAATCCTACTTGGTCATAGTATATTATCCTGGGGATGACTTCCTGTAATCTTATTGCTAATATCTTATTTAAGATTTTTGCATCAATATTCATTAGGGAAATTGGTTTATAGTTTTCTTTCTCTGTTTTCACCTTACCTGGTCTAGCTATCAGTACCATATCTGTATCACAGAAGGAATTTGGTAGTACACCTTCTTTCCCTATTTTTTCAAATAGTTTATATAGTATTGGAATTAATTGTTCTTTGAATGTTTGGTAGAATTCACATGTAAATCCATCTGGCCCTGTAATTTTTTCTTAGGGAGTTGATTAATAGCTTGTTCTATTTCTTTTTCTAAAATGGGGCTATTTAAATAATTTATTTCCTCTCCTGTTAACCTGGGCAATCTATATTTTTGTAGATATTCCTCCATTTCATTTAGATTATCAAGTTTATTGGCATAAAGTTGGGCAAAGTAACTCCTAATTATTGTTCTAATTTCCTCTTCATTGGTGGAAAGAGGGGCAGCTGGTTGCGCAGTGGTTAGAGCACCAGCCCTGAAGTCAGGAGGACCTGAGTTCAAATCTGGTCTCAGACACTTCCTAGCTGTGTGACCCTGGGCAAGTCACTTAACCCCAATTGCCTCAGCAAAAAGCAAAAAACAACAAAAAAAAAAAGAATAAAAAAAATTCATTGGTGGAAAGATCTCCCTTATCATTTTTGAGACTAACAATTTTCTCCAAAGATCTATCATACCTAACTTTTTTTTAACATTTTGTTTGCCTCCCTAACTTCTTTCTTATTTATTTTGTGGTTTGATTTATCTAAATCTGAGAAAGGAAGGTTGAGATCCTTCACTAGTATAGTTTTGCTGTCTATTTCTTCTTGCATCTCTCTTAACTTCTCCTCTAGGAATTTGGATGCTATACCACTTAGTGCATATATGTTTAGTATTGATATTGCTTCATTATCTATGGTACCCTTTAGTAAAATATATTTTCCTTCCTTATCTCTTTTAATTAGATCTATCTTTGCTTTACTTGATCTGAGGTCAGGATTGCTACCCCTGCTTTTTTTTTGTTCACCTGAAGCATAATACATTTTGCTCCAGCCCTTTACGTTCACTCTGTATGTATTTCTATGCTTTAGATGTGTTTTTTGTAAACAACATATTGTAGGATTCTGGCTTTTAATCCAGTCTGCTATCTGCTTACATTTTATGGGAGAGTTCATTCCATTCATGTTCACAGTTAAAATAACTAATTCTGTATTTCCTGCCATCTTATTTACCCAAAGTTATGTTTTTCTCTTTTCTTTCCCCTTTTTCCCTTCCTCCCTCTCCAGTATTTTGCTTTTGACGACCACCTCCCTCAAACAGTTCTCCCCTTTTGGAGCCCCTTCCCCTTTTTTACACCTTTCCCCTAATTCTTCTATTTTCCTTTCTATTAGTCTATTCTTTTCTTTTCTTCCTTTCCCTCCCACTTCCCTATAAGGAGGGACAACTTTTCTAAGTAGCTTCTTCTAGGAATGTGTTGTACTCCAAATATTTGGGGGAGCTTTGACTCCAGAACCAGTTTAGAGGCTTAATCTGCTACTGGTTTGAGAGAAGGTCAGAGGAGGTCACAGAGAGTTATGTCTTCACTCTGCCATCTTGGCTCCCCCCCCCCCCGGACTATCATTTTTTTAACAGTAATTAATCCCTTTTTAACTACTTTCCCCTTTGTATTATTAAAGCTTTTTATTTTTCAAAACATATGTGTGGACAATTCTTCAAACATTACCCTTTGCAAAACTTTGTGTTCCAATTTTCTCTCCCTTCCCTCACACCCTCCCCTAGATGGCAATAGTTCCAATATATTTTAAACATTTCAACCACTTTTTTCAAGTATTCTCTTTACCAGCTGGTCAAAGATACTTCTATTAAGTAATTAAAGACTTCTTCCTTCCTTCTTTCTTAATCTGATCATTCTCCTAATTTGGTCAAGATCTAGAACAAAAAAGCACTATTCTTAAGTGGATCAATCAATGGTCCTTGGCCCTAAACTTATTACCCTAATTCTATCAAAGAGAAGTTTTTCCTGAACTGTTTACCTGTTTATCAGCTAATAATCATAATTAATATTAATATTGTGTTTTAAAGTTTGCAAAGAGCTATATATGTTATGCCATTTGATCTTCACCATAATCTTCTGAGATTGAAGTTAACATAATCCCTACTTTACAGATGAGGAAATTGATTAGATAAGGAAATTGCAATGGTCACTTATTACTGAAGATTTGTGTGTCTCAAGATCTTCTCATCACTAATACTGCCTTCAGTTTCATGGATGCAATATCACAGCAAACACTGGCATTCAATAAATTATGTCATTAAAAGGAGAAGAGATATACAGGACATGAAGGTGACATGTGGTACAGAGTGCTGGACCATTCACAGACCTATCCTCTTCAAATTAAATATTTGCAATCAGCAACAGTGCAGTTCCAAGGCAAAATAACTACCAGAAGACTATTAATGTCAACAGATTGAGCACTTCTCCCATGCTCCAAAAGTTTGCTATTGACTTAAAGGGAAAGCCAAACCAATACACATTTGGTAACAGTAGAGCAGAAAAGGAATAACTTTCAGAATTGATATATTGCACCTCATTTAATCATCTGGTCAGAACTACAAACATCAAGACTGATTTTTCCCCCATGGAAATGGTGAGGAAATTCAGAAGCTGATAAATGAAAAAACACAGGGTTTCCCAGCAGGACAGTTCATCTCTAAGAAAGCAGACTTCAATAAGGACAAAAATGGCATCAAGGTCAGCTACTGCATTCATGATAAATTATTTAACTTAAAAGGCTACTAGCTAAGATTAAAATGGAGGGAGAGCTGGTATGACATGTTTTGTTCACATGTTATATGCATTCAATGCAGCCTCTGAAGCTGAGATGCAAGAAAATATGGATTGATTCTCTGTGGTTTGTGGTAATTTGTCTGACAATTAACACCAAAAACAAACAACACGCAAAGGTTCTCCACCAGCCAGCACCCCACCATCCATACACTAAACCATTAATTCCTGCAAATGGAGAAATTTTGTATATCATTGATAATTTCACTTACCTTGGCAGTATATTGTCCAGAGATGTACATACAGATGATGAGGTTGATGCACATATTGCCAGAACTGGCTCAATGTTTGGGAAGCTCTAAAGGAATATATGGGAAAGAAGAAAATTAAATTGTCTACCAAACTAAAAGTCTATAGAACCACCGTGCTGACCTCATTGTTGTATGCCTGTGAAACTTGGACATATCAGCATCATACCAAGAAATGGGAATCATTTCCATCTGAATTGACTTAGGAAGATTCTGAGGATCACCAGGAAAGATAAAGTACCAGTAACTAAAGATCTTTCCCAAGCTGAACTGCCAAATATTTAACTTTATTACAGAGAGTGTGACTCTACAAGACCAGCCACATAGTTCAAATGCCAAATGTATCTTTGCCTAAAATAATATTTTATGGAGAGCTCACATAAAACAAGCAGCACAGAAATGAGAAGATGGAGATTAGAAAGACAGTGGGATAATGGCAGGGGTAATCTGCTGAATAAACTATCAAAAAACAGGATCAAAGATTCCTGTAAAGTAGCAGAAGTGCCACCTCTTGTTCAGAGACTGAAAAAAAAAGGAGAAGGTAATAGGGAAGGAGTGATTTCAGAGGATTATAAGATGAGAAAAAGAGAAGGAACTCTCAGTGAATGACCTCATTTTGTTAAAATGAACTTAAGGGTCTTAGCAAGGAGAATAAAAGAGGCATAGTTTGAAAAAACTGAGAAGAAAAGAAAAATTTTAAAGATTTGTTGTGGTAAATGAGAGAGGGAAATAATTAAGAAGGAGTAAAAGGATTGTCTTGCTGGTGTAAGTTTAGATTAGAAAATATACATTTTTAGTGGTCCTTATCAGCACAGTTTCATGATTTCCTCTAATTACATTCAGTAGATGCAAGAGAAAAAGAAGTACATGATGGGAATATTCAAAGGTTGTTCTTTTGGTGATCTGTGTAAGGATAGGGTATAAGAGTTGAAGGTAATATAGACTTGAAATACTCACCACAAAGTCAAAATAGAAATAAGAACCAGACCATGAAGACCTAGGATAATACTGAGGGATGGGGGTTGAAGGTTACTTGTGAAGACAGTGAGTTTAGAAGGAGTAACTTGTAGGAAAAAATGGGGAGAAAAAGTATAAGCAGATAAAAGAAATTCAGAGTTCTTGTAGCTCAGTTAATGTTTCTTTCTGATGCTCATATTTCTTTTTTCCACTTGCCTTAAAATCTCATCTTTCAATCCATGTCCTCCCATTCTTCTAGACATCAGCTGTACATGGAACCGATTTACATTCCTCTGAGACAACGATGAAGAGTTTCTCTAAGTACCAAATCTCTTTAGATAATACTCATTGTAAAGCCTCCAATGCTTTTTATATCTCTTTTTCCCATAAGAACATTCATCAATAATATCCCCTCTAAAACAAGATTTTCTTCTCCCTCCCCACCACCTATTTTAGTCTATCCCTTTGCCTCTTTGCTCATTCTCTTATCTCTTATGTGTTTATTCCTTGAAAGAGTGCAGAAGTTATTTTTGTTATTAACCTTCATTATTATCTCCTATATATTTTCTTTCTTCCTCCTTTTTATGTTCTCTTATAATTTAGTCACACACACACACACACATGCACTGGATTCACTTATTGTCAAGGTACTAAAAGCTTTAGTCCATGATTATTTCTGGCTTCTTTCTTCATTTTTACTTCTATTTAACTACTGTTTTCATCCTTGTCTCTTCATGCATTTTCAAAAATAAATATATTATTTCTCTCTGTATTGTTATTTTACCATTGTCCTAAATCACTGTATTTGCTTTACTCTTCTTTTATTTCTAGTGCGTGGGACACTTGAAAAGCAAACAATTTCTTCAGGTCTGATTTTCTTTTTAAGAATTTTTTAATGTCTCCTTTTAATTGAGGATTCATCTCTATTTATTTATAATCAGTAACAGATATGTAGGGTAGGTCACATTGGGCTGCATGTTGAACTCTTTTGCTCTTTAGGGAACATTATTCCTGCTGCATTTTCTAGTTTGTACAAAATACTTTTGTGTCATTTGAACTTCTTTTCCTTTATATTTGAATTATTTTTTTGCATAGTGGTTTGTAGAATTTGTTGTTTCTCAAAGGAATTGGTAAATTTAACCCCCAAATATCTTGGAATTTTGCAGTATAGGAGGGGTTTTTTTTTAATATAATCTGTGAATTTTTTCAATTGACATTTTTGTCTTCCATGTTCAAAAGTTTTTGGCAGTTTTCTTGCATTAGTTCTTTCATGATGTGGTCTAGGTTTTTTGGGTTTTGTTTTGTTTTACTTGTAGTGTTCTTCTTGGAGATCTATAATCTTTAAGCTGTCATTATGCACACATTTTCTTTGAGATAAAGATTTGGCCTTTATGGATATCATGCTTTCTTTTAATGTTATTGATTTTTCTTCTCTTCTTCCAGGTTGTCGTTCCTTTCCATGTATTTAATTTAAAATTAGCTATTCTCTTTTTTTGTTTCTTTAGTGAGCCTTGCCATCATGGGTTCAAGTTTTTCTATTTTGCCAATTGCTTCTGCTGTGGAGACAATAAATTTGGCTTCCACGGTTTATATACTTTTTTTAAAACCAGTCAATAACATCTTATTGTGCTTCCACACTCTCTTGGGAATCTATCCTCTGCTTCATTAGATATTTAAACATTTTTCTTTTTATTTCAATACTTTTTCATGGCTGACTTCCAGGGGGCGGGCTGACTTCCAGGGGGTGGAGCCAAGATGGCAGAATGAAAACGTGAGTCTCTGCATCCTCCTCGGATCTTCTCTCAAACCAACAATAAAATAAGCCTCTGAACTGATCTTCAAGTCAATGAATTCATAAATATTTGGACACTGTTTTCTGAAGAACTTCATATCAGGTTTGTCTAACTCGGACAGAGGGATAAACAAGCAGACTCTGGTATAGGCCGGAAGTGAGGGAGGGACTCAGCTCAGCTCATCCTGGCAGAAACTCCAAACTCCAAATTCCAAACACCTGGAGTTTATCTGAGGCACTCGGGACACTCTGCCCTGACTGGGGGCAAGTGTTCTGGCAGATTTGCCTTGTTTGAGGAGTAATCCCGATTTAGGCCTAGCCCCCACTGGCCCAGCACCTTAAATTAACTCGCCAAAGTACCCCAGGGCAAAGATTTTTTCCAAGCCTTAAAGAGACATCCATACTGTCTAAAAAAAAAAATGAAGAAGCAAAAGAGAGCTCTCACCACAGACAGCTTTTATCAAGAGAAAGAAGTGATGACTCCAGATCCTGAGGTTCCTTTAGACAAAATTCCAAAGGAAGTTATTAAGGACCATCACTGGTCACTTTTTCAAAAGGCCTTTCTGGAAGATTGCATAAAGAACCTCAAAAGAGAGCTGGAGGATAAATGGGAAAATAAATTGAAATCAGTGCAAGAAGGATATGATGCCCTGCAAGAGATATGAAAAAGACACCAATTTATTGAAAAATAAAATTAGTGAAGTGGAAAAAGAGTGCAATGAGCAAAAAAATTCAATTGGCCAGTTAACAAAAGGAGCTTAAAAAGGTAACTGAAGAAAACAACACTTTAAAAATAAGAATTGAACAAATACAAGTGAATGACTCAATAAGACTTCAAGAATCAGTCAAACAAAAACAAAAAAATGAAAAGTTAGAAGAAAATATGAAATATCTCCTAGGAAAAACAACTGACTTGGAAAATAGATCTAGGAGAGACAATCTAAGGATTATTGGACTTCCTGAAAACCATGATGTAAAAAAGAATCTAAACACTATCTTCCAGGAAATCCTGAAAGAAAACTGCCCTGAGATTGTAGAATCAGAAGGCAAAATCACCATTGAAAGAATTCACTGATCACCTCCTGAAAGAGACCCCAAAATTAAAACCCCAAGGAATATCGTGGCTAAATTTCAGGACTATCGCACCAAGGAAAATTCTGCTAGCAGCTAGAAAGAAACAATTCAAATACCGAGGATCAACAATTAGAATCAGACACGATTTGTCAGCCTCCACATTGAAGGATTGAAGGGCCTGGAACCAGATATTCTGAAGGGCAAAGGAACTTGGATTACAGCCAAGAATAACTTATCCAGCTAGAATGAGCATTATCCTCCAGGGAAGAAGATGGTCATTCAATGATATAGGTGAATTTCACCTATTTCTAATGAAAAGACCGGATCTGAACAAAAAATTCGACACCCAAACACAGAACTGAAGAGTTGCATAAAAAGGTAAAAAGGAAAGGACTCTTGAGAACTTTATTCTTACTAGGGGGATACTCAAAGTTTGGGGGTATAATTAACTAAATATTACTTTGATAATATGAAAAAGTGAACTAGAGGGGAAAAGGTTGTCATACTGGGGAAAAGAGGGAAAAAGTGGTAAAATAAGATCTAAAAAAAAGGAGGTAAAAACAAGATAAAATCTCTTGAAGAGGCAAAGAAAACCTAATATAATTGAGAGAAAGAAGGGAGGGAGATGAGCATTGTGTAAATTTTACTCTCATCAGGTTGGACTCTAAAAGTGTATATCAGACACATCATTTCACATAGAAACTTGTCTGTTGCTAGAGGGAAGTGGGAGGGAAAGGAGGAAAAAGAAAGGGATAAACTAATAGAAGGGAAAATAGAAGAATCAGGGGAAAGGAGTTAAAAAAGGGGGGAGGGGATCTAAAGGGTGGTGGATTGTTTGGGAGAGGGGGTCATCAAAAGCAAAGTACTGAGGAGGGGAGAAGGGTAAAAGGGGAAAGGAAAGGGGAAAACATAACGAGTAAATAAGATGGCAGGAAATAAAGAATTAGTTGTTCTAACTGTGAATGTGAATGGGATGAACTCTCCCATAAAGCAGAAGCGATATCAGACTGGATTAAAAACCAGAATCCCACAATATGTTGTCTACAAGAAACACATCTAAAACATAGTGACACATATAGGATGAAGGTAAAAGGCTGGAGCAGAACCTATTATGCTTCAGGTGAACAAAAAAAAAAGCAGGGGTAGCAATCCTTATCTCAGATCAAGTAAAAGCCAAGATAGATCTAATCAAAAGAGATAAGGAAGGAAACTATATTTTATTGAAGGATCAGTGGCACAAGATAGGTTATCAGGACAATCCTGGCAATAACCTTAAAAATTTAGTGTTTGATAAACCCAAAGACCCTAGCTTTTGGGATAAGTACTAACTATTCGGCAAAAACTGCTGGGAAAATTGGAAACTAGTGTGGAAGAAATTAGGGCTTGACCCATACCTAACACCACATACCAAGATAAGATCTAGATGGGTTCAAGATCTAAATATAAAGAGTGATTTTGTAAGCAAATTAGAGGAGCGTAATATAGTTTACCTTTCAGACCTGTGGAGATGGAATAAATTTATGTCCAAACAAGATCTGGAGCTCCTAATTGAACACCAGATGAATAATTTGGATTATATTAAGTTAAAAAGTTTCTGTACAAATAAAACTAATGCAGACAAGATTAGGAGGGAAGCATCAAATTGGGAAATCATCTTTACATTTAATGGTTCTGATAAAGGCCTCATTTCTAAAATATATAGAGAATTGTCTCATATATATAAGAATTCATGCCACTCTTCAATAGATAAGTGGTCAAGGGATATGAAAGACAATTTTCAGATGATGAAATTAAAACCATCTCTAGTCATATGAAAAGTTGCTCCAAATCACTATTGATCAGAGAAATGCAAATTAGGACAACTCTGAGGTACCACTACACACCTGTCAGATTGGCTAAAATGACAGGAAAAGATAATGACAAATGTTGGAGGGGATGTGGGAAAACTGGGACACTAATACATTGTTGGTGGAACTGTGAACGTATCCAACCATTCTGCAGAGCAATTTGGAGCTATGCTCAAAAAGTTATCAAACTGTGCATACCCTTTGACCCAGCAGTGTTTCTATTGGGCCTATATCCCAAAGAGATCTTAGAGGAGGGAAAGGGACCCACATGTGCAAGAATGTTTGTGGCAGCCCTTTTTGTAGTGGCTAGAAACTGGAAACTGAAGGGATGCCCATCAATTGTAGAATGGCTCAATAAATTATGGTATATGAATGTTATGGAATATTATTGCTCTGTAAGAAACGACCAGCAGGACGATTTCAGAGAGGCCTAGAGAGACTTGCATGAACTGATGCTGAGTGAAACGAGCAGAACCAGGAGATCATTACACATGGCAACAACAATACTATATGATGATCAATTCTGAGGTCCATGGCTCTCTGCAACAAAGAAATGTCTTAAACCAGTTCCAGTTGTTCACTGAAGAAAACCATATACACCCAGAGAGAGAGATATGAAATATGGACCACAACATAACATTTTCATGATCTCTATTTATGTTTGTTGCATTGTGTTGCCTTTCTCTGGTTTTCTTTTTTTTCTTGTAGATAGGACTTTTCTTGCACAACTTGTCAACTATTATTACATTATTAACATGTAGTGGACTTCCTGCCATCTAGGGGAGGGGAGGGGACTGGGGGTAAAAGTTGTAATGGAGAGCTTTGTAAAGATCAGTGCTGGGGAACTACCCATACATATGTTATACAAATAAAAAGCTTTAATTAAAAAAAATAATACTTTTTCATAATTGCCTAAACTTTTTTTCCTCCTTGATCTGGGGGCCATTTTCTCTTCTGCTGTCAATGCCTTTCCTATTGGTAAGTTTTCTTCTTTGAGCTCTTTGGTATTTTCAGCCTTCTTATCATTCCCCATTTTATTTTCCCCTACTGCTAATTTTTTAACTCTCTCCTCTCTGTTGGCAATTTCCCTGTGGGATTGATCAGAAAGCTGTCAACCTCATTCCATGCTTATCAATTTATAGTCTACCAGTCTGTGGCACTAAGTGACTTTTGGGGAACAAAACTGGTGCATATTTTTACTCAAGCTTAATGGAGTGTCACATAGTCCCCTTCACACATGTTCTAACTTTTTCCCTTTGTGTCTCAGTTCTCTGGCCTAATTCTATTATGGCATAGATCTTTATTAGTCTTTGCTGTTGTTGCTCTCCTTGCTGTTAACCCAAATTGAGCAAATTTTTGTGATTTGGATTTCATAGCACCAGAGAAAGGGATGCCAGGAATGCAGAGTTGAGTTCTATGAAAGCAAATGGGATAGTTTGTATAACTTTTCTATAGGGAGAAAGATGAGCAGACGAGTGTTGATTGAACAAGTTAGAGATTAGAGTTTAGTCCTTAATTCATTGGATTTTTGTTGTTTGGATTCTTGGTGTTCTAAATCATGGATTGGGCTGAAAATGCTTTATTTCTGATATGTACAATTCCTGTTTTAGAAAGGTTTGAGAGTCATGGTGATCAAAGAAAACATTTAGTTCTCTATCTCTGTCTTACTGGTCTTATGACTGTAATTAGTTGGAAATTCAGAGTTCATGAACATGAAAAAAATCTCAGGTTATGGCAAGAGTAATTTTATCCCAATGGATACTATCAGAGTCTTCTAAGAGTCTGTGATTAAACATTTGCTGATTTTAATGGAATGATACTGATTTCTATACTTTTTGTCTCTGTATTTCATTTCCAGAGTTCCTTGGGCAGCAGGTGTATGTGTATGTTTTACCGACTTGGACAGTAGGTAAAAACCATGTAGAGAGAGAAAAAGAGGTACCTGATTATGTTGACCTCTGAACCCATTGCCTTTTGCACTCTCCTAGTAAAGAAGAGTGCAAAGTGATCTATGTTCAGCTGACAGTCACAAAGTACTTTAAAAATCTTATTTTTCACAATACCAGAAGAGAAGTATGACAGATTTTGCCTCATTTTAGTGATGGAAAAAAAGATGATTCATACCATTTGTATGACATATATGACTACAAATACTTATAGATGATGGCTACTATATGCCATGGTCAGAATTCAAATGTAAACCTTTTTCATTTACATCACATTTCCTCTTATACCCCCTGAAAGTCAACCAAACCTTACTGAGTGAAGAAGCAGCCCAGTGGCACAATGGATGAAGCACTGAGCCCATTATTAGAAAGACCTGAATAAAAATCTGATTTCAGACACTTACTAGCTTTGTGCTCCTGGGCAAGTTACCTACACTCTGTTTTCTCAACTGTAAAATGGGCATGATAACAGCATCTACCTCACTTTATGAGACTTTATGGGGTTCAAGTAAGATAATATTTGTAAAGTATTTAGCACAGTGCTTGGCAATTAGTAGGCAATATGCAAATTCTTATTTTTCTCTGGTGCCTTCTACTGGGTAAGAAGAATTTATCAAAAGTTAACTTCTCATGTAAACAGTTTCTTTTGGAGACTCAAAGTTTTCTGTTGCCATTCGCTAACTAAAATTTGTTGAAGTAATTCTAGCTTTAAAAAGGGAAATCCTGCTTGGAGTTGAATGTCTTATTGGGCCCCATTTCAGCACTGGCCTGTCAACAATGAAAGGATGATAGAGTGTTAGTACCAGCTGTTGCTGTCAACATGAGAGGAATACAGGTAAAAAGGGAGGAGGAAGAAACAATTGCCATTTAAAAACCAGTGATCTTGAGAATTAACAAAACTTTAAAAAAGAGGGAAGGGCTGTTGGAAACACTGTCAAGGGAGCATTTTGTTTTTTCCTCCTACTTTAGTTCAGGGCACTAAATTGTGACCCTTTTATTCAGTGCTTGAAATATCTGAGTAACCTCAAAATTCTCTGGTCCTATCCTCTCTATTGACAGAATATAAACCCTAAGCTGTCATCTCAAATAAGAAACTAGTGTTCTACTAACAATGGGTTTCAAAAACACTTGAGGTTTGCTGCCTCAAAGTAAGTTAGAGTCATTCCAAATGTACCTAAGGCTCATCCAATTTCCATCCAATTTTACTTTAACCTCTTTGGCCTCCAAATAGGACCAGGCATTTCCCCAAAAGAGAAACAGAACAGGCTTTCTATACAATTTCCACAGATTCATGCTTTAGGTCACACTAGAAATACCACAACAGCAACCTTTTTCATGGAATTTTACAACAGTCTCTTTTTGCCAAAAACCAGAGAGTTCAGAAGAGGTGCAAGCATAATTAAAATAACAAAATCTGAAGTGTATTCTGAAAACCACAAAAGAAGTCTGGGTTGGATTTCACTAGAGCTTTAATCATTTGGTATATTTTCCCAACTCCACTGCTTTTTTCAACTCCCTTAATTTTAAATACATAGTCCAGAGCAGATGGAGCAGCAAGCCTGAGTCAGGAAGACTCATCTTCTCTAGTGCAAATCTGTCCTCTGATACTTGCTAGCTGTGTGACCTTGAATAAGTCACTTAACCCTGTTTACCTCAGTTTCTTCATCTATAAAATGAACTAGAGAAGGAAATGGTAAACTACTGTAGTATTTTTTACCAAGAAAACTCCAAATGAGGCCATGAAGAGTTGGACGTGATTGAAAATAATTAAACAACAGCCACAAGTTCAGAGTATTCCCAAGATGGATAATCAAACCCCTACAATATCTGAAATGCTCAGATACTGAGACCTCTCAATGAGAGGTGAATGAAAAAAAATTATTTCAGTTATCTTTCCTCAAATAGTTTTCTTAATAATTTCAGCTCTCTCCAAGATGCTTCTTTATTTTTTTCAAAACACATTCAAGTCCTTTTGTCTTTTTTGCCCTGTAATAATGGCCCAAAAAGGTGGGAATAAAATGTAAAAGCACAGAGTGATGAAGAGGTTTGCCTTAGACTGAGGTCCCATATAACAACTTGCAATTAAGGGTGAGAGTCCAGGTTTTTGGATGATAATCTTCTTGACTTTTTTAGGTGCTACTTGGCTTTTCTTATTTCTTTTTACTTTTTATATATCTTGTCTATTTTTAATTTATGTATTCATTTAATTATCCAATGCTTTGATAAAGTTGATGAGCAAAAGCCCAGGAAATTTAAATAGCAGATTCTGGCTTACAAATTCCATAAGTAAAGATAAGTGGTAAATGTTTCTTTCCATAAATGTTTCATTTTGTGATTAATAGATTTTTCCTTGAAGGAAAGACATCTGAAAAATCCACCCAACATCTTACTTCAAGGTTTATTCTATTCTTAGGCTCTAAGGCATTGAATACAGAAGATCTAAAATAACATATATGAAGTTCTTTGCAGACTTTTGTGCCTATATCAATAGTAATGCTCAATAAAGTAACAGGTATGCAGTAGGTAGAACACCAGGCCTGGAGTCAGGAAGACTAAAGTTCAAATGTGGCCTCAGACACTTACTGGCTGTGTGATCCTGGGCAAGTCACTTAATTCTGTTGCTTCAGATCTAAATCTATAAAATGAGCTAGAGAAGAAATGACAAACCACTCCAGTATCTTTGCCAAGAAAACTCCAAGTGAGATCATGAAGAGTTGAATGTCACTGAAATGAGTGAACAACAACATTGTGCACAAAACACTGAGGTAAAAAACATGTAAAAATACGCATTCTCTGCACTTAAGTATATTTTTTATCAGGAGGGGTGGGTGCACACCTCCCAAGTAGATAAAGAAATAAACATGAGGTAGTTAGAGGAAGACCCCAACAAATCAGAGGATCAATGTGGTGGATGAGTCTCAGGATGAGGTAACAAAAGTTTGTTTTTCAGAGAGCTAGAATTCTGAGAATTATGATAATAATCAACAAACCTATTTAACAGGTGGTTGCAACCAATCAGAAATGGATCCCTGTATCCTTTTCAACCATAATTTTAACACACACCCTGATTTGATTCAAGTTAATGGGGATCAATGACCTGGCAAAGGCAAATGGAGAATGAGCAACTGCATATTAACCAACTCACCCTGCAGCAGGACTTTCCCACCATCTTTGAATACGGGATGGAAGGAGTTTGGTTAATAGAAGCATACTCTTATTTTGGGGTTGCTCCATCTTTTCGGACCCTTGATCACATTCCAAACATCAAGAAAGACTTTGTCTTATGAGTTGGCTCTACCTTACAGCTCTCATATTTACCAGTCAGAAATCCTTCCACACTTCACTGAGGTGGGAGAGCAAAGGAAACTGGAAATCACTCTTTAATTGTTTTATTCAGATGGAGCTTTGCAGGGGAGATGTCACTGTTGATTCAGATAAGGACTTCCAGGCCTCTGGATTAGGCTTGCAGCTGGTATACTAAGTTGGCAACATTTAGCAGACTTTCAAAAACTGCAGGCAAGACTCAAGACTACAGATGGGTCTAAAAATGTAACTGCTTTTGATCACCACTTAGGTTGGAAGAAGCCAGATTCACCTTCCCTTCCATGACCTCTCTGGCTTTGGAGCGAGAAGGTGGCTGCTCACTTGGAAGGCATTCAGGTTCCTCTGCTGGTCACAGCTTGTGGAGATGCAGCCCCTTTAGTGACCTTCTGAGCAATGGAAAGCAAAATCAGGCCCATGCCCCTGTCCCTTTGGAAAGGCTGGGGTTTGTGGGAAAGCCAAATCAATATGTTTTTTTAAAATCAAATGCAATATTCACGAGCAGTATTGGCTTTCCTTCAGAGGAAGTAAATTCTCTACCACATCCAAGCTGAATAACTCCGGCCTTCAGAGCCATCCATGAGACCCTTTGCTACTGTGAATTCCTTAAATCACAGAGCAAAGGACCAGTAATTTATGTGCCTTGCCACCACTTATTACTGGCAATCATAGTGTTTTCCCTACTTCTTGATGTATATGGTACTGGTCCAAACAGGAATCAGGTACAACCAACCTTTCAGAATGTCCCAGGCATGTATGCTCTGTGAAAGAAGTCTTATTAAGGTTTCTGTGCTCCCATTCCCAACAGAATCCAAGAGTTACTTTTCTGCAACTGAATTATAAACTCTTTTTTGTTTAAGGTCAATACATCAAAGTCTCAGTAGGAAGTGCCTGCTCACCTACGGCCTGTATTTCCTAAACATCAGCAAAATGGCTAAGCTCTGCAGAGCTCTCAGCTGAACAAGGAAGCAATTTGTACATTGCTCTTTAAGGAGAACTGAATGGGGGCCAATGACAAGGAGCCAGTATTTATCTGGCATATTTCTCTAAAAATTTATGGCTCAGCATATCCCGGGAAAAAGAGGAAAGATGAGTGATGGGGACCACATGGCCTTCAGTGTGCAACTAACCTCATGCTGCCTGTGTAGAATTTCTTCCCTTTTCTTTTTTTCTTTTATAAATCCTGTTGTTTTCTGTAATGGTCTATTTCTGAAAAAGTTATCGCAAACCTACAAATAAGAACAGGGCCCAGATCTAAGATTTCACTGATATAAGAGAATTCCCTGGTAAAGAAACTCCTTCTACCAGTGGAGATTTGCACCTTCTCTGCAAAGCAGTCTTAGAAAGTTACCTGGGGGATGGCAGGATTGAACTGTCCAAGTTCACATGGCTAGCATGCTGCAGATGAAAGACTTGAATCTATACTTGTGGCTTTGAGACCAGCTCTGAACCCCCTATGCCCCAGCTTCTTAAACTGTGATCCCTGAGCCCGTACAGGGTCTTGTACCTGAATATGGGGGTTGGGAAATTAGGATTTATTATCAGCCAATGTTTGATTTGCATACATACTTAATATACCTGTATATGAGGTCATGTAAAAATTTCTCAGGTGAAAAGGAGGAGTGAATGGGAAAAGTTTAAGAAGCCCTGCCCCCAGTACATTTAAGGGAGACCCAACTTGCCACATCGGTTCTGAGAGGCTCTGCACATTCTCAGTAACACACAGCATTAGCTTTATCCTATAGGATACTACTATCTGACAGTGTCCTAGCATAGGTATATAAGATGGACCCCCTTTCTATTGGCCAGAGATTATCCGCTCCAACCCCATCACATTAAGAAAAACAAGGTGCAGGGAAGGAAAGGGACCTGAACAAGATCCCACGGCTAATTAGCGGCAGAAGGAGGATGTGGACTCTTTTTTCTGACTTCTGGGGCAGCATTTTTGGCTCCACCATAGTGAGCAAGCACCAAGCAAACAATGCCTGAGATGAGAAAATCTGGCAGTGAGAAAGGAACTCAGTAGTCACCTAATCGAACTTCTTGGTAGGAAGCAGCGCCCACAGGAAGTGTGGATGCAATGTGGATTCTTCCTTTGTTCCCCCATGCTCCCTTCTCCTTACTCCCTGAGCCATCATCCTTGTTCAGACCTCATTACCTACCTATCACACTGATTATTGGAATGGACTTCTGACTGACCTCCCCCCTCATGTCTACCCCTTCCAAGCTATACTTAGGGCCAGAGGGATCCTGTCTAAAATGCAGGTCTTAGTAGTTACAGGCAGGCAGACACACACACACACACACACACACACACACACATACAAATACCACATACACAATATGCACACATCACACAAAACACACAACACACACCTAATACACATCACACACAACACACACCACACATCACACACACACATACACACACACACGTGGCCTTCTCTTACCTCCAGAATCACATACAAAGGCCTTTGCTGGGCATTAAAAGCTCTTTGTCCAATGGCTTCTTTCCTTCATTTCAGCATTCTTACACTTAAGATGCAGCCATACTTATCTGCACGCTGTTCCTTGCACGCGATGCACCAACTTTCACTTCTTTGTTCTGCACTAGTTCTCTAACACTCCTGGAATATCCTCTATTCTTCTCTAGGCCTCTGCTATGCAAAACACACAGACAGGCAGGTAGATAGTCAGATTGACAGAAAGATTTTTACATACTGTGTATAGTCATTTATACGTTTCCTCTGCCTATGTTAGAATAAGAATCCCAAGGATAAGGCTAATTTGCCATTTTTTTTTTGTATTTCCAGTTCTGGCACATAATATATACTTAATAAATGCCCACTGATTCAGCAACAAATGCGTACAAACATTTCTAAATGAGGCAGCAAAGTGATAAAATCAAAATGGTACCAGCTTATGTGACTCTGGCCAAGACACTTAATCTCTGAATGCCTCAATTTCTTCATCTGTAAAATGAGGATAATATTTTAAATTTGCAAAATTTACTCTTTTTGTAAAATGGAAGCCCTGCCTCCCAGAGTTGTTTTAAAAATCAACTGAGATATTTATTAAGCATTAAAGTGTTATTTAAGTGATAGTAATCGTCATCACTCTCAACAATAATATGTTTCCAGAAGTGCCGTATGAATATGAATCATGGAATACCACTATCTCAACAAAGTTACTCAAGATAACAAAAACAGTCCAATACACACAGAAATATGAAGAGCAGCACTTTTATAGTATTAGGAATTATAAAAGTTGCAATCATTGCCTGGAGAAAGGCTGAACAAATGTGATATAGGAATGTAATCAAACAATATGGTACAAGAAGAAATTATGAGTATAATCCATATTTTGGACAAATGTGAAGATCTATATAAGCACAAGTAAAACAAATAGAATTAGGAAAACTGATACCAACAATAATATAAATTTTTAAAATGCTAAAAAAAAGAAGCTCAAATTTACAATTAAACAAATCAATCTAACAATAGTGGTCATAAAACATAATGAAACATACTTTCCTCATTTCATCAAAGAAATAAAGTATTACAAGGGCAAAATGTTACATATATTGTCAAATTCATCATTTTTTGATTGTTTTTCATGATCTATTTTTCTTTGTTAAAAGAGATGATTCAACTCTTGGGTAAGGGATAGACATTTTGTTCTGAAACCAACTACATAATGTTTTAAAAATAATAGAAAGGGAGACAGCTAGGTGATTCAGTGGATACAGCATCAGCACTGAAGTCAGGAGGACCTGAGTTCAAATCTGGTCTCAGACACTTAACATTCCCTAGCTGTGTGACCCTGGGCAAGTCATTTAATCCCAATTGCCTTAGCAAAAAAAAAAAATCAAGAAATATATAATAAAAAAGGTTGTTTGGTCATGTATGGGATAACATATTGATAACCTTGATGCTGTACCAGTATCATTGAAGGTTAAAAGACTTTGATCATAAGATCATAGATCCAGAAGTACAAGATTCCTCAGAGAACATATAGTCCTACTTCACTTTACAGTTGAGGAAACTGAGGCTCAGGACAGGTAATTTCTTGTCTAATATCTTAGAGGTAACATGCCAGAAAATGGACTTGAATGTAGTACCTCTGACTTCAGAGGCAAGCCATAGTCTTGGACCTATAACCCAGCATACTTGTCTCTTCTTCAATGCACACTCTTTTCTCTCAATTGACAAAAGGTTCATTGCCTGATATGCTTGGGTAATACTCACCCCAGAGACAAAAACTAATTACCTCTCAAGAATACTGCAAAAAAAATTTCTTTGTGAATTTTAAAGTACTAAATGCACTCAAGTTATTATTCAATGTAATTCACAAACATTCTTGATGTAGTTTCTATATTCAAGGAACAGTCCGAGGTACCAAGAATTGGACTCAAAGATTCATTTTCTCTGTTGTTGACATCAGCCAGTAGATTCATTAAACTAATATAAATACATCTCTTAAGGATAT
The DNA here is from genome assembly GCA_023553655.1 of Myrmecobius fasciatus. Lineage (NCBI taxonomy): Eukaryota > Metazoa > Chordata > Mammalia > Dasyuromorphia > Myrmecobiidae > Myrmecobius > Myrmecobius fasciatus. The sequence continues at coordinate 272,632 of JAJPUD010002476.1, read as the reverse complement.
AACTATCCTTACACATTACTTCTAGATGTGGTTTATTATAATTTTTAAAAATTATTCATTTATTCATTATATGGACAACTGGTTCATATTTTTAAAAAGTAGAGCCACATCTACAAAAACTTTAATGTTTCATTCATAACTTTTAGAGTGCAATTAGTTCATCTTTTCATTGCTTTGTCAACATTCAGCTGCCAAGTTTTCATTTTATGATCCAAGAAAAAAAAGGAATCTGTGTCAGTCAGAATCTATTAGTAACTGATTAAAGTATGAGTTCTATTTTGGTCCCAACTTTTGTGGCTTTACACAAATACATACACACACACACACTCATCTATGCCTGCGGTTATTTTCGCACAGTGTGTCCTATTATTGCAAAGGGTACACTTTAGATAAATTATGATGATGTATTCTAACAAAATCTATTTGCTAAAAACATCAAGCATGAAAATTCTGTAAGTTTTTTCTAAGCATAAAAGCATAAGAAGGCTCCTCTTCAGTTTTCTAGGTAAGTTTCTTAGCTTAAATATTCAAATAAGCCAGTGAATCGCTGATCTTGTCAATATGTTTAATCTTTCCAAAGATGAAATTTATAACCTCTTCATTCTTGTGTTATTTTTGTCCCTATAAGGTTTTGTGAGGAATATCCAAAGTTCTAGAAGTCCTCTATGAATTTTTCTGTCATTCCAAAAATATCAGTGTGATCCACAAGCTATTTCTTATTCTTCCCACATGATTGGGCTACCTTTTTTATTTACACATTTCTTTAATGTCATCTTTCAAACTGTTTCTCCTTTACAATGCTTTGTTTAAAATGGATTATTGCCTGCTAATATCCACTACTTAATTCTCCATTGACCTATCAGTGATATTGATATCAATTCTTTGGACATTATTTTTTTCTATTATGTGCAGTCAGTTGATACCACCACAGAAGCTAATGATATTAATAAAATGGGTTATTTTTTCAAGAAGTTTAAAAAATGTCCTATTAATACAAATTTATCACATTAAATAATAATAGTTCCTAAGATCAGTTATTTTAGTTAATGGATTTTTGAAATATACTTTCCTGCTAAACAACTATTAAAAAGTGATCTCTTTAAGGATCATAATTAAAGGGACTAAGTGATCATCTAACAAGGACTTTCATGTTATATATGAAGAAATAGAGGCCTTGTAGTCTCACCTTTGTTATTTATTAGCTATATGACATTAAGCAGATCACTTAACCTCTCTTACATTGAATTCCTCTAAGACAAAACATTTTAAAAGATTATTTCCAGCTATATTAGAACCACAAATTGACAGATTTAATATTATTACAATCACCATGTTTATCTGAATCAGAGTTTAGATTGTTTTACTTGTTAATTTGTTTTTTTTTTCTTCAGTGTCAGTCTGACATGATGGTTAGAATCAGATCATTAGTTGATTTAAAAGTTAAGAAGATTTTAAACTAAACCTAAAACTGACACTTACTAGTTAGTTACATTAGCCTGGGCAAATAATCTCTGTGTGTCTCAAGCAATTTTTTTTAGGATTTACCTAGTATTTTCCTGTACTTAGTTACTTTTAATAAAAGCAATTTACAAATTAAGTGTTCTGTAGGATAAAACCACCAATCATTTATCATCTCTAAATCATTTTTCTTGCTCTATGTATCCATAGGAAGAAGGAAAGGTCTGAAAGGCTGTTATTGACAGTTAACCAGCAATGTTTTATGGCTAATTCTTCTCAGTGGCAAAGAACACATGGCAGTGAAATTGAAGATTTTTTTAACCATTTTAAGGGATTTCCACATTAAGAGACCATTAACACCCACATCTGTATTAACACCCCCACCCATTCATCACCTCAGTTTGCTTGTTCAAGAGCAATAGCCTGCCATAAAAATTAAAATACTAAAATAAATGAATTCTTTGTTTATTCATCCCTGGGAATATTTTTCTCCTCTCTCTAGAATATCTAACATATCTACCTGGTAGAGAAAGGCAATGCATGAAGAATCTAAGATGAAATTCTTGGATAAATTCCTTGAGGAAAACAGTATGTAATCAAAAGAAACCCAAGTTCATCTCTTAGCTATAATTCTTCCCAGCTTTTTGGCCCTTAGTGAATCACCTTACTTTTCTAAATTCAAATATCACCATTTGTAAATATGGAGTTTAAAATACTTGTAAGGCCTACCTCATAGGACTGAAGTGAGAAAAGCATTTTTAAACTTCCAAACACAATATAAATGAGAACCATTATTTGATACTTTGACAGATTTCCCTTACATGAGTATTCCCTCCAAGAACACGGGCAACAACGCATTTCTGAGGCCATATCTACTATGATTCTTTCACCTTAAATTCTCCATAGGAGGTCTACTCAGTTTTCTAAGTCTGCCTCTACTTATCTTGATATTGATTTATGAAAGTCAATAGTTATCTTCATGTATTTGGAAGGTTTCCATATGGAAGGGGAATTGCATTTTTTCTGACTGGTAAAAGAAGGTAGGAAATTGCTAGAGCCTAAATGAGGCAAATTTTAACTTAATGAAAAACTTCCTAAGAATTATATGCCTCAGAAGTGAATGGGACAGTCTCAATAGGTACCAGGTTTTCCATCATTTACTTGTCAATAATATACAGGTATGAACTGAACTAACTCTGAGTTAGTTTCAATTTTCAACTCTGAGAGTCCTTGATTCTGTGAATTAAGTTTTATTGATTAGAATGAGCTTGAAAACATAGGGAAGTGAAATGGTGAGAAACATTCTCTTGCTGCCAGCATGTGATGCAATCCTGCACATAATAGCTTTTTAATTTTTCTTTCTAATGCTATGTGACCTTCTTTAGTGACATGGCCAATAGTACGGAATACAATTCATAGCTATGGCAATTCTACTGTATTAGTCACTACATGAGTTTTTTACCCAAAGTCAATTCTTCTTTGCCCTCCAAATTAGAGAATTAATAGTATGTAGGAGAATTACTATCCAAAATGTGAAGAGATGTGATTGCCAGCATTCTTCTCTAGAAATAACATTAGATTCTCTTAAACATGTGTTCTTTCATGGACATTACACTTGGGTGTTGGTAGTGTATTCTCTTTAAGACACATGTTCTTGTGGTTGAAGAGATGAATCTATTGAGCTGTTGACCAAGCAGAAAAAATGTTTGGTTCGCCAGCTTACCAGAAATGGGTATTTGAACCAATGAAACTGGCATTATTGTGCCTTTTGCTTACTAGAGCAAAAAAAATTGACCAAAGCTTCATAAATTAGGGGTTGGACTAAATTTAGAATGTAAAGAGGGCAGAGATATCTTTTTTTAAGGAGTTTTGAGGACAAAATAGGTGAGTACATAATTATGATCTTAGCTCACATGTGCCTACCTCTTTATGAGAATTATAAAATGTTCTGATTTCTATTTAATGATGACTAAATTATTGTCATTTTTTTACAATCTATGAACTTTACATAGTTTTAGCTTAATTAGAATGTCTTCTTACTTTTAACAGTTTTTCTATACTTCCCTACCTTCCACATACTTTGTAATACTGTGACAATGACCCTTTGTATTACCTCAAACCATACACCTTACTATTGACTCCTTATATTTTCATTGGATATTCTTCACACCCTGTATGCTCTGCCTTCAAAGCTTTCCTGATTTCTTTCAAATCTCAAATTCACCTTCTTTAAGCTTATCCTAGACCCTTACTAGTAATGCTTTCCATCAGAGATTAACTTCACTATCCTTTATATAACTTATTATATATACCTGTTTGCATATGGTCTCTCCCATTAGATTGTGAGTTCCTTTAGGGTAGGGCTCCTTTTACATATTTCATATATGTAGCACTTAGCACAGTCCTTGACACATGAACAGTGCTTAATAATTCCTGATTTGACTTAATGATATGTCCAAGAAGTGCAACTGTGGAGTAACAGAACTTGTTTTTTAAAAAATTGCAAAAATTTATCTACCCAAGTAATTATCATCTCTTTCAAAGAAGTAACCTAAAGATGTTATATGCTTATTTCAACTCAATAGCCTTTCCTTAAAACATTTTTGTGGTTTTTCATTTTGGAATTGCTTTCAGAGTCTAATGTAGAATTTTAAATTGTAATAGTAAGCTTTGGTTACCTAACAATAATCCGTCCTTTGAAGGTAGATTTGTATAGCATTTGTGTCCTTTCATAAAGCCTTAAGAACTAGCATGACCTAGAAGCATGACCCTGACAATGACTGAAATTAACACAAAGCATTAAAAGAATTTAAATCAAAATCTTGTTAAATTTGGTGAGACTGTGGTCTTATCCAGTTTTATCCAATATGTACACATAACTAGTGACTTGGGGATATGCCTACTACTTGACTCTATATTGAGGAAAACATTATGTGTAATGAAATAAACAGCTAATTTCCATGTCTATAAATTCTTTAAAAGTTAAGGCAAACACACAAACTGTAAATATGCTTCTTTTATCAGACCACAGAAATCATTTGAACAAAGTGTCTGGAGGACCAAGCATTTAGAGGCAAGGGTGGGATTCATATTGTCCAAAAAACATGTAATGACCTGAGCCAAGATGGTGAACTAAAAAACAGATTTTCTCATCTTTCTCTCCACCTTCTTTTTCCTTTTACCCTTCTCTTTCTTCATTTTATTTACATTTTTCTCTCAAAAAGCTAGAATAATTTAGAAAAATAGACAAAGAAGGAATTTTACCAAATTTCTTTTCTGATACAAATATGAGGCTGATACCCAAACCAGGAAGAATCAAAACAGAGAAAGAAAATTATAAACCAAGTTACCTAGTGAATATTGATGCAAAAATTTTAAATAAAACACTAGTAAAGAGATTACAACAATATATCATAAGGATCAGACACTATGACCAAGTATGATTCATGCTAGGAATGCAGGACTGGTTTAATTTTAGGAAAATTATCAACATAATTAACCAAATCAATAACAAAACCAACAGAGATCATATGATTATCTATATAGATGCATAAAAAGCCTTTGACAAAATACAGCACCCATTCCTATTAAAATTCACTAAAAAGTATAGGAATAAAGAGAACTTAGAATTATAATATTACTAATAAGTGATATCTAAAATCATCAACAAGCATCTGTAATACAGATAAGCTAGAAGCCTTCTAAATGTAATTGGGGTGAGGTGAAGATACCCATTATCACTTCTATTATGTAGTATTATAATAGAAATATTAACTATAGTAATAAGAAAAGAAAAAGAAATTAGAGTAGGCAATGAGGAAATATATTTAGAAAAGCCTAAAGAATCAACCAAAAAGTATTTGAAATTATTAACAACTTCAATAAAGTTGCACAATATAAAATAAATCCATATAGGTTATCAGCATTTCTATATATTACCACAGCTCAAACAGGCATATATATTACCAACAAAGTCCAGCAACAAGAAATAGAAAGAGAAATTCCATTTAAAATAGCTGTAGACAATTATAAAATACTTGGGAGTCTACCTGCCAAGTACATCTAAGAACTATATATGAACACAACTATAAAACATTTTCATACAAATAAAGTCAGATTTAAACAACTGGAAAATGTTAATTGATCATAGGTAGGTTGAACCAAAATAAGAAAAATGATGATTCTACTTAAATTAATTTATTTATTCAGTACCATATCAATGAAACCATCAAAAATTATTTTAGAAGACAAAAGCAAGATAGAGGAGTAAAGGCAAGAACTTGCCTAAGCTCTCCTACAAACCACTCCAGTTATATTTAAATTATGATTCTAAACAGATTTTTAAAGTGTCAGAATCCAAAATAAGACAGAGTGAAAGAATTTTCCATCCTAAGACAATTTGGAGGGTCAGCAGGAAAGGTCTGCTGCACCAACATGAGGGCAGAGCATACTCCACTGCAGGCCACACCAGCACAGAAACCCTTGAAAATCCAGAAAATTCTTGGGAGTAACCCTTGAGAGCCACTGAACCAGGAATGGCAGCAGCTTCCAGAGCTCTCAGACTACAAATAGTAAGGGGGTGAACAATCGATCACAAGGAGATTTCAAGGTTCTGTTAGCTAGCAAAGAGGCAGAACTCTATTGCTTTGAACATACTTGAATCTGGGTTGCAATACTGGGAATCAGTCCCAGAGGAGGAAGAGCACTAGCACATTAGAGTTTGCAACACAGAGGAGCAGAAATTCTCCTTACAATTCCAAAGCAGAAAAGAGTACTTGCAGGCACTTACATACCAGGTCACAGGCCAGGAGAGGAATAAATACCTCCTTATATCATATCAACTTGGAAGAACTGAAAACTTGCAAGTCCCTAGAAGTACCTCTGAAAACAGCTGCACAAAACACCTGAAACTTAACACAACGTACCCTCTACTATGGAAGCAAAGCCTGACTTTAACAAAAAATTAAAAGAATATGAGCAAAAAAAAAAAAACAGAAAAAAGAACTCTTGACCATAGAAAGTTGCCATGGTGACAAGGAAGATCAAAACATACACTCAGAAGATAACAAAGTCAAAATTCCTACATCCAAAGTATCCAAGGAAAATATAAATTGGTCTCAGGCCATGGAAGAACTCAGGATTTTGAAAAATCAAGTAAGAGAAATATAGGAAAAATTGGGAAGAGAAATAAGAGTGATGCAAGAAAATCATGAAAAACAAGTCAATACCTTGGTGAAGAAGACACAAAAAAATGAAGAAAAAATTCCTTAAAAACCAGACTAGACCAAATGCTAAAGGAAATACAAAAAGCCAAAGAGAAGAATGCCTTAAAAAAGCAGAATTGGACAAATGGGAAAAAATATAAAGAAAACAACTCCTTTAGAAACATAATTGGACAAATGGAAAAGGGAGTACAAAAGTTCACTGAAGAAAATGATTCCTTAAAAATTAGAAGCTAGTGACTTTATGAGAAATCAAGAAACAATAAAACAAAAGCAAAAAAATGAAAAAAATGGAAGACAATGTGAAGAATCTCAGTGGAAAATAAACTGACCTGAAAAATAGATAAAAGAGGGATAATTTTAAAAATTATTGGACTACCTGGGGTAGCTAGGTGGCACAGTGGATAGAGCACCAGCCCTGAAGTTAGGAGGACCTAAGTTCAAATCTGACCTCAGCCACTTAACACTTCCTGGTTGTGTGACCCTGGGCAAGTCACTTAACTCCAATTGCCTCAGGGGAAAAATTATTGGACTACTTGAAAGTTGTGATTAAAAAAGCCTAAATATCATCTTTCAAGAAATTGTCAAAGATAACTGTCCTGGTATTCTAGAACCAGAGGGTAAAAGAGAAAGTAGAAGAATCCACAATCAGCTCCCAAAATGAAAACTCCCAGGGAAATTATAATCAAATTCCATAGCTCCCAGGTCAAGGAGAAAAATATTGTAAACAGCCAGAAAGGAAAAAAAAATGAAGTATCTTAGAATTACAATCAGGATAACACAAGATTTAGCACTTTCTCCATTAAAGGATTGGAGGGCTTGGAGTAGGATATTCTAGAAGCAAAGGAGCTAGGATGACAACCATGAATCACCAACCCAGCAAAAATGACTATAATCCTTCACGGTAAAAATGGATATTCAAGGAAACAGGACTTCCAAGCATTTTTTAGTAAAAATTTCAAAATTGAATAGAAAAAATGATTTTTCAAACACAAGGCTCAAGTAGAATATAAGGGGATATAGAAAAGAAAAATCATATGGAACATAATAAGTTTAAAATATTTACATTCCTACATAGGGAAGATGATATTTGTAACTCATAAGAACTTTCTCATCATTAGAACAGGTAGAATGAATAGAGGACACAAGTGTTAGTTAAATGTGAAGGAATGATATCTAAAGGGATGAGAGAGGAATGTGCTATGATTAAGGGAAAGGGAGAGATAGGATGTGGTAAGTTATCACACATAAAAGAGGCAAGAAAAAGCTTTTACAATGAAAGGTAAGGGAGGGAGATAAGGGGAAATGAGCAAACCTTATTCTCATAAAAATCATTCCAAAGAAGGAACTCAATTGGGTATAGACATCTCTTATTCTACCAGATAGTAGGATGGGAAGAGAATTAAAAAGGAATGGCAGGGGCGTTGGGGAGCAATTTTGGGGAGGGATAGTCAGAATCAATATACTTTTGAGGAGGGACAGGATGAAATGAAACAGAATAGATATATAATTGTGCATACAGGGTAAAATACAATAAGCTAGAGTCATTGTGAAAAAAATATTGGAGCAAATTTCTTAAAAGGCCTCATTTCTCAAACATATAGAAAACGGAGTCAAATTTATAAAAGTAAAGCCATTCCTCAATTGATAAATGATCAAGAGATAAGAATTGTTTTCAGATGAACTAATCATAGCTATCTGAGACAGTTTCCAGACAAAGAAATCAAGGCTCTATAGTCATTTGAAAAAAAAAATACTTTAAATCATTTTAATTAGAGAAATGCAAATTAAATCAATTCTGAAACACCACCTCACATATATCAGAATGGCTAATATGAAAAAAAGAAAAATGTTTGATGCTGGAGAGGATGCGGGAAAACAGGAGTATTAAAGCATTATTAATAGAGTTGTGTACTGATCCAAACTTTGTGGATGCAATGTGAAACTGTGCCTAAAGAGCTATAAAATTGTGCATGCCATTTGATCCAACAATACCACTGCTAAGTTGATATCCCAAAGACATCCTTAAAAAGGGGGAAAGACCTATTTATACAAAAATGTTTATAGCAGCTTTTTTTTTGTGCTGGCTAAGTATTGGAAATGAAAGGCAGGTCCATCAATTAGGAAATAGTTAAACAAGTTGTAGTACATGATTATAACCTGAATATTATTATGCTATAAGAAATGAAGCAAGATGATTTCAGAAAAATCTGAGTTTTATATTAACTGTTGCAAAATGGAGGGAGGAGAATATTGTACACAGTAACAGTAATACTCTTTTAATGTGAATGTCTTAAGTATTCTCAGCAATACCAAGACAATTCTAAAAGACTATTGATGAAAAATGCTATCCATCAGCAGAGAAGGAACTCATGGAGTCTGAATGCAGATCAGGGCATTCTATTTTTTCATTTTCTTTGCTTCTTTCATTTTTTGGCCTATGTTTTCTTTCATAACATGGCTGACATGGAAATGTTTTGAATGATTACACATATATTACCTATATAATATTTCCTGTCATCTCTGGGAGAAGGTAAATAAAGAGAATATAAACCACATAACTGGAAATATATATGTGTGTATATGTGTGTGTATGTATATGCATATAATAAAAATAGCACAAAAATAGTCATTCATGTTTTTTTTTTTATTTTGCCTGTACCTTTTGCTTTTATATCACTAAGTTATACTAGTAACTTACATTCAATTTGAAAGAACCCCTCAGATCATCTTGTAATCAAAAGGCAGAACAATCTGATAGTAAGAGAGAAAGAAATCAGCAACTTGAGCAGCAGAAATATGACCATTTGAAACAAAACCATATTCAGGTAACACCCTGATTCCTCAACCCTTGCTCCTTTTCAGAGAGACCCTCTGAGTGATGTGAGTTCCTATACTGCAGCAACACAAAAATTATCCCTTTTAGCACTTTAGAAGTAAAAATTTTAAGTCCTTAGGTGCTCCTGGTGAGAAACAAAAAGGAATTCAACCTGTGCACTTCTGCCTTGCCAGCTATTTGAGGGAAAAATACAGAGGCTAGAAGAAAAACTGATTAGAAAATTGATGTAAAATGCCTTGAAATTAAAATATATAATTAATTGCTATTCTTCTGATACCCTTCTCCCTTTGTGACAGTCAAGTATCCCAATATTGAAGTGAATTGTCTTGGTCAGAACTACTTGCATTCTTTTAAATCCTTGAAAGTTACCTTAAATGAAAAAAACACACAAACACAGGTAAGAGATTTATGGAAGTGCCCCTTGCTAGAGTAGGAATGAATTAAATCATAAGATTAGATTCCAGGGAAATCAAAGAATAAACTTTGCCTCAGGCAAATGAGATTTGGGAAAGACCTTAGCTTAAAAATGGCCAAGGTCTCCCTCTCCATCCCTGTCCTGATGTATATCTGGCCATTAGACCCGGGGGTTCCAGAGGACAAAGTGAGAGTGGTGACCTCCCTCACAACAAAATTTCAGGACACCATAGCAATCCTAGAATGAAATAAGAATATAAACCCACACAGGGTATAAAATGTAAGTGGCCACCAAATATTTTCAGAACCTGAGACACAAGAAGCAAGAGTGCTATCTTGCAACACTCTCTGCCATTAAGTGGTGTGTATTATAACTAGAAATAGTAAAAAAAAAAAAAAAGTTTTTGGACTCTAATGTTACAAATAAATGAGATGATGAATATGAAAAATTCTGTCTTTAGTCAAACACATATAATAAGCGAGATACTATTATTTTATGTATAATTCAAAGACTATCTCTGAAGGCACTTCAAAGAGGAATCGAAGTAATGTTTGAGTAGTTATACCAAAATTAAAGCAAATACTTGTAAGGACAATGTTCATTTCTATATATAAGTTCTGTTACGTTTGGTTCAAATAGTCTCATTAACTTCCAGTCATATTTTGAATATAATATGATATCATATGACCGTGTATGGATTTTTATCTTTTTCAGCTATTCTAATGGCATTCAGTTGAGTAATCAATTATGAAACATCTCATTTCTTCTGCCAGATTAATGATTAATGAATTGATGGTTCATAGATCTGAGAGTTAACTTAAATAACCCCAACATTATGTCTTGATACATACTGTATTGTTCTAACCTACATTACTAGCCAACCTCAAAGTTAATCATATATTACTATTTCACATTGGCAACAAAAGAAAACTCAGAGTTATATGATGAATAATGAGTCAGCAAGATGGTACTTATCTGGCTTTGTGTCATCTGAAAATCTGGTGAGCATACTAATAATGGATAGAGTCAGGTCCGGAGTTAGGGAGACTTTTATTAATTTCAAATTTAGTCTCAGACACTTAGTAACTGCAAAGTTATTTAACACTTTTTGCCCTTCTTTACTTATCTATAAAATGAGGAGAAGAAAATGGCAAAACACTCAAGAATCTTTGCTGAGTAAATGCCAAATGGGATCATAGCATTAGACACAATTGAACAAAAAACAAAAATAAAAAAGAGAAATTGTTATTACTTTGTTAAAAAAACTACTAAACCAGTAAGTTGTCCTTCATCTTTAGTTTCCCTAAAAGACTCTTTAAGCTCTTGCTTACCTCTTGTCTTAATCAATGACTATTTTCTCACTGAATTGGGAAAATATTGCTTGATTATACTGTTAGATTAGGGGAGCAAAGAGTTTGTATTTTTGCTTATTTTCTTTCTATAATCTATTTCAACACAATTATTCGGAATACAAAATCCAGGAATAGCAAAACTTTATGTTGTTTTCCCACTTCTTCCTTAAATAAATATATTCAGTTTTAAACTGATATTATTAAGCATAAAATTTCTGCTCTTGTGAGGCCATTCAAAGAACTTTGCCTTATTAAATCTTGGATCAAAAATAATTTTTTTCTTAAATGCTTCACATTTGAATCATTGTAAAAGGTAAAAATGTCTTTTCTATCTAAGACAGTTGAACAAAAGGAATACTATCAGCTTCCATGTATGTCAGTTTTGGACTATGCAACAAAGAGAAGCTATTAGATGCTCTGATTTTTGGCAGGGTGGGAGGCTCCAGTAGATGCCTGAATAACTGAAATCTTCCATCATTGTCCCTGCGCCAGACTTGTGATGTTTCACAAAATACTTTCTTATCAGATTTTGTCAGGTGTATTCTATGTCTGGCCAGGCATCTGTCAACTTTATATTGTAAGCTGTGATCCAGAAATCTAAATTCCATTCTCAGATCACTTCTCAGCCAATTGTTCACTTATCAAATTAAGTTTTTTTTTTCTTTTCTGCATCCCTTTCCTTCAATCACAAAATGTGAGGAAAACACAACCTATGTCCTTTTGGTCTTTAATTTCTTGTTTAAGACTTCATCACTGTTTTTCATTCTTCTGAAATTCCTCTTTGACTTGCCAATTCTGCCCAACTGGGTAATCGTCTGGATCTTTCTTAGGTGATTCACTGTAAAGTCCTGGATACATGCTCTAGTACAACAGACCTCTGGGTTGTTATTAGACTGACAATAGATACCTAGTTACCTCAGAGCAGAGAATCATTATTGCTAACTTTTTCCTGTCTCTTAACCGGATTATCTCTTACCAGATACTTTCTGTGCCTTAGTATATAATTCTTGAAAAGGACAACAGTTTTCTTCCTCCTCAATGGATTTAGCTCTTTCCCCTTTAGAAAGTATTGCTAATCTGTTATTTAAACTCTTCTTAGTTTGCTTACCAGATTTTCAGATGACACAAAGCCAGATAGGATAACTAACAGAATGGATAACAGATACAGAAACAAAAGGATATTGACAGGTATTATACTAATATTTATAATTTCACAGGATGAAACAAAAAAGGGATAAGCATGAGGTATTGCACATTGGTACAAACAATGAATTTTACAAAGATATAGATGGGGAGGCTAATGGATAGATAGCAGTTGTTATGAAAAAGATCTGGGGGATTTCATGTGCTTCAAACTCAACATGAATCTGCAGAGTGAGATGGTAACCAAAAAAAAAGCTAATATTAGGTTTCAGTAAGAGAAACACTGCTTCTAGAAACAGAGAGATGATAATCTCATGGTATTCTGCCCTTGTCATACTTCATCTGAAATCTCAAAATCCCTTCTAAGTGCCACTAATTAATTGTACAGCATGTAAGGGAGGGCAATATGATTGGTAACCAGTCTTGAATCCAGGCCTTACAAGAATCATTTAAAAGAACTGAATATGGTTACCCTGGAGAAGAGAAAATTCCGAAGGTGCTTTCTAATTGTTTTCAAGTATTTGAAGGGCTGTCATGTGGAGTAAAGACTAAACATTTTCCATTTACCCCAGAAAGCAGAAGCAGGAGCAATGGGTGCAAGGTGAAAAAAAAAAAAAAAAGCAAATTGAAGCTCAAAGTCAGGAAAAAACTTCCTGCAAGTGAAATTGGTTGCCTCAAGAGAGGCAGTGATCTCCCCTTTCCGGAAGATTTCCAGCAGTGACTGAACAATCCACTTATGTATATGATATAGTGAATATTGATTTCATGTTTATTTTGGATTAAATGGCAACTTAAAGTTCTTCCAACTCTCAAATTCCATAATTACATGGAAGGACTGGGATTTGTCTTCTGACACCAAATAAAAGCCTTTTTATATAACATTATCTCCCCATTATTCTAAGTCATCTCATTATGCTGCTCATTTTTTGAAATTAATGATAAAAATTTCACATTTTGATTTCTAATAACTATGCCATCATGCGTTTTTTTTTTCCTACATAAAGCCTATGCATTCCACATAAACATGGGAAGGGAGGCAAAGGAAGTGAATGTAATTGATTCCTCAGCACTTCTACAATACCAAGGCTGAGCCATCTTGGAATAAAAAAGTTCCAGGAATATAAACCTGAAGAACCTGCAGACTAAACAGGTAATACCATTTTTATACTTGCTTTTTTTTGCAAAATTAAAAGAAAATCAACCATGGAGATATTAAATCCTAAGCAAAAGAAGAAGTGAAAGATTCATTAGCAAGGAGAGGACTAAGATTGTTGTTGGTTGCTGGTTATTTGTCCTTCTATAAAAGTGAGGGAGGGCAATCAGTGCAAGGCCACTTGCCTCACTTTCCCTTCTAGAGCCCTCTGGGTATAGTGGCCAGATATAAATCAGGACAACCTGAGGTGGCCCTAGATGCAGTGGGAGGCCTTTTTAAGCTAAAGTCTTCAATAGGTCTCAATATACCTGAGGTCTCACCCATTCAATGATTAAGACTAGGTAGCAATTGAGACAAAGAATCTCTTTCACTTTAGCAAAATAAAATAAAAATCTAAATAAATAAATAAATCTGGTAAGGGAAGAACTCAAGATTTCTGGACAAAGCAGAAATGACTGCTATTTACATTCAATCTGAGTCAATCAGGCCCCAAACTATGACCAAAAGGAGCTTGACCTGAAAACTGTAGGAGGCCAATCAATGAAAATCAGGCTAGTTTTGGTTTTGCTTCCTTTCTAGGGGGCACGTTTTTATTTAAGACAAGACATGTTTTGTCCTCAGAGCTATTAATGCACTTGTGCTTTGTTTTCTGATATTGCTACAGAATCCAAGTCCTCACACCTTGGCTAGCCACCCCTGGGTCCTATCATCAGAGTACACCTCTCATGGGCCCTACTTTGCCCCATCCCAACCTTGGGGAAGAGTTAAATCACCCCCTTTCCAAGGCATATCTTCAATTGTATTGTCTTTTTGGGTCATTAATTCATTGTTCCTTTCCTCTACTCATAAAACAAAACAGATAAGGATAAGGTCTGGATCTGTGATTTCACTAATATGGAGAAATCTCTGCTTGAAGAAACTCTTTGGCAATGATAGGCATCTTCTAGGTAGCTTCAGTGGTCTGAGATGTAGAGGTGCCTAAAGAAGTCAAGCAGCTTGCCCAGTCACATATATAAGAGGTGGGGCTTGAGCCCAAGTCTTTGTGGTCCCAAGGTCCAGTCTCCATCTACTATGCCATGATAACAACAGCTAATGATAATAGGAAACATTTGTAAAATGTTTCAATGATTGCAAAGCCCTTTACATATGTTATCTTACATGATATTCACAACCCCTCTGTGGTGACTGCATTATTATCCCCATTTTATAGCTGAGGAAACTGAGGCTAAAACAGGTTAAGTGACTTGTTTGGGATCACACAACTTATAAATGACTGAGGCATCATTTAAACTCACATATTCCTGATTCTACTTCCACTAAATGACCTACATGCTCACATGTGTGCGTGCACACACACACAATTATCTCTTCTCCCCATCTCTCAAATTATGCCTGATTACATCTCAGAGATATATGGATTTAAAAATTTTTAAATAACAAAAAACTACAAAACACCAATAGGGAAACATAAGTAGATGATACACCAATTCTACGTGATAAATTATATTTTACAAGACAAGTACCTGTGAAAGCATTTGCAGCAAAAACCTTTAAAGGATTTCTTTGATATTTTGATGAAAAGATGACTGATGGAACAAAAGAGGTGTAACATTGATATAATATTAATTACAATATCAGTTTCCATAAAGATCATAATTTATAAGCTGAGGCAAGGCAAAGGGTTAGAACTTAGACATCAATCTTTTTTTCTAAATAATGAGGACAAATTACACATCTCCAGTTTTTCCCCTGTATGAAATAACTTCTTTTCCAGCCACCTTTGACCAACAAGAAGCACATTAAACATACACATACACATTCCTTAGAAATCCCACATGGGTCTTTTCTTTCCTTGCACATTTGTAACTGCAACTTTTATGTTGTGTGGTTGGAATCAGCCACAGGCAGAAAATGGGCCGATTCTGGCACAGTAATGACATTTTATGGGCATCCGGAAAGAGCTGAATGCCATACCAAAGAAATGAAACAAAACAAGAAGTTATACAGTCTGCGTTTATCAGCACATGAAATAGGATTGTGTATAAGACTTCAGACAAAACTTGGCTTTATTCTATAACAAATTTGATATATGTAGCTAGAAATTAGGAACAGTAAACAGGTAGACAGAAACACAAGACCACAAAACAAATGAAGAGACACTAGGGACCAAAATGTTCTTGAAAAAATACTGGATCAGTTAAGACATCAACCTACACAATTCAACATCTGAAAAAGTGTTTCTTAAATTAAACTCAAATACTGGAATTCTATTAAAGTCTTTTGTACAGGATGATGGTTAGAAGAAAGAAATAAAAGCCTTGAGCTAGGATATATATTGAGAATAAAGAGAACTTGAAGTGACAACTGAGAAGTCAAAGGACATAAGAAGCCCTGGATTTGGAAATCAGGACTCCAGTTTTCAAGGGCTACCTCTACCACTAACTAGCTTTATGAATGCAGAGATCACTTCACTGCACTAATTATGACAGAACTTTACATTTTACAAAGATCTTTAAATATATTATCTCAGTTTACAAGAGTAACTTAGATCTATATAGCATCTGCTGCTTTGCACTGTGTTTTCCTCACAAATAGGTGAAATGGGTATTACAAATATTATTATCTCCATTGTATAGGTGAGGGAACTGTGGCTCAGGGGTTAAACCATAGAATTTCAATCCCTTCCCCTACCAGAATCTCTTCTACAAAATACCCACAAATAGTTGTCCAGTCTTTGCTTAAAAATCTCCAGCAAGGGAGACATTCCACTTCCCTAAGACTTCATAAGCCACTTTTAAGTAGCACTCATTGCTGGAAACTTTTTTCCTGATTTCAGGCTTAGATGTTTATCCTTGACTCTTGGTTATTTCCCCACAAGGCTATTAATGATTGCTTTCTGTGGTTAAGCACAGGAAATGATTTTCCACATTTCAACTCTAATTATTCTCCTCTCCTTCAGATCTTCTCTCATTCAGGGTAAATTTCTCTTGTCCCTACAGTTAATCTTCACAAGACAAGTATATAAGATTCTTCACCATCCTAGTTGCTGTCTTGAGATATAATCTAGTCCTTCACTCCAGAAAGATCCCCAAACTCCATCAAATTGAATTTCCTCCATGATCAAGCTAGGTCTTGGCAATGACAAGAATGAGGTGATAGAAGACCCAGTGTTGCTGTTACTGATGAGATCTCCTCACTTGAAAGAGATGAAGATGCAGCCTGCATGGAAGAGGTGTATTAGATAAACCTCTGCATCAGACCCCACCCTCTGCATATCTCCTTTTTTTTTCTCACAGCATCAGTAAAGGCACTGTCCTAGCCAACTCTCTTAAAGTCGGTTGGGCTTTTTTTCCTCCTGTGTTCCAGTATATTAGGGCAGGGTTTACATGATCCCTGTTCCTCCTCTTCTAATCCAGACAATAGGATGTTGTGTATTGTGGGCTATTTATGTTTATTTTGTTCTGAAATTAATGTATGTAGGATGAAAAAAATGTGGTAGTGAGACAGGGATAGGGAATGGGTTTGTGGTGCAATGCAAATCAACAATCCAACTTTTAGTCTGAGACTTAACTGTGACACTGATAGGTTAAAGCACTTGTCTAGAGTCATACAATCAATATTTCAGAGGCTGACTTTGAATCTTCTTAATTCTGAAGAAGGTTCCCTTTCTACTATGCAATCTCCCCTGGCAACCCACAAGTAAATATAATAATTCAGATGTGCTTAGGTCATGGGACTTGACTAGATTTATACAGCAAGTCATTATCAGAACTGGAATCCAAACCCAGATCTCCCCTAACTTAAACTATTACTTCTGCCACTGTACCACACCATCTCTCCCTGAGAAAGGTGAAATGAAAGTTATAGTACTTGCCCTGCCTATCTGAATGACTTTTTATGAGGTAAACAAAGTATTACAGAATTGTGAATTTTTTCTTATAGTGTTTTAAACAATAAAAGATGGCTGCAAATGCAGCCAGATGCTAAAACAAAACATGAAGTTTCACCAAATGGCAAATAATACAGCCTTCATTCAGTCTAATTTCAAAACGGACCTTGGCCGAATTTGTGTGTGTGTGTGTGTGTGTGTGTGTGTGTGTGTGTGTGTGTGTGT
>JAJPUD010002476.1:233846-254926 GCA_023553655.1 Myrmecobius fasciatus | reverse complement strand
TGTGTGTGTGTGTGTGTGTGTGTGTGTGTGTGTGTGTGTGTGTGTGTTTGTGAATGTATGTATTGTAATAGTTATTCTCAATTGCCATGAAAGTTTGATTAGATAAACCATATTTATTAAGACTGACTAGCCTAGAAATCAGTTTTCATAGGAAGTAAATATAGCCTAATCATTAGATCATAGATTTATAGCTGGAAGGGATATCAAAGACTTTGTAGACAACACTTTCACTTTACCAATAGAAAAATAGACTTTGAGAGATTAAGTGACTTTTCCACAGTCACAAAGATAGTAAGATAGTAAGAGACAGGATTTGAACCCAAGTTTTGCTGACTCTAGGATTTTCAAGCATTCCCTATATCTATGCCTTGTGACAATTTCTTTCTCAGTTAAATCTCATTTGGCTAAAGGCATACTTTCTCACTAAAAGAAGGAAAACAGTCAGGACCCAAGAAAAACAATGCAATGCAGAGTGGTTTTCTGCTCTTTTCTCTCCGGGTGAGCCTTTCTGAGTTTCCTTTTACACAAGTGTTGACTTTCGAAGGGAAATTTGCATGGCAACTTGCCTTGGCTCTTGATAAAAGTTAGTGGAAAACATACTATGCCAACTGCATTACAGTCAGACTAAAAGGGGAAAAATACATTCATTCAAAGCAATTTCCATCCTCTGCTTTAAAATATTTGATTATCCCAACCCCCACCCTAATACTACCACAAAAGCTTTTACCTGCATTTCTATTTTTTAGGATTTGTTAGTTAGAAACTAAGAATTTAAAGATAGTAGGAAAAAGAAAAAAGGCTAGACATGAAAAAAAAAATTAAATGATTTCTTCTTGATTTAAATGTGCATAATAATCTTCCTCTAATTAAAGTTGAAGATAGTTACAGATCCACTGCAGTCAGCATGACATAAAGAAAAGGGCCTATGTTTGGAGTTTGAATCCCCATTTCCTCCATTTATTTACCATCCCTTTCCATTCCAGGGCCTCATCTTTAAAATGATGGGATTTGACTAGATTGCCCTGATGTTCCCTTCTATCTCTATGGAACATTTATGTGAATCATCCTGAGACTAATTGAAATGATTGTTATAAAAATGAGACCTGGTAGGACTGTCCTATGATCCAACATTTTGGGACAAAGATGAGTAGTATAAATTTATCAGACACTATTAGGCACTATATCATCATATATGTGGAGCTGGAAGAGACATTATAAGTCACCAAGAACCTCTCATTTTATACATGAGATATAGCTTGAAAGCGTCTGAAATAGGATTGAACTCAGTTCTTCCTGCCTGACTCCATGGCCAGCATTCTATCCAATGTATCTAATCCAGCTGTCTCCATCATAACTTTAGGACTAAAAGCAACTTTTATATTTTGTAATCCATCTTTATCACTGCACAGAGGAGATAACAGATGCCCACAAAAATTTAGTGACTTGCCTGAAATAATGTATATGATAAATAGCAGAGCCACATAGAATAGAGATTCTATGATTCCAATTATGGTGTTCTTTCCACTGTACTTGATCCAAAGAAACTGTAATAAATAGTACCACAACACAGTTTCCCAATACCAGAAAGACTTGGGACCTTCTAAAAAAATAGAATAATAAAAAAATCATAGAGAACAGAAGATTAAGATCATCAATGGAAAATATGAAACCCTAAAGTAGTTATTTTCAATTCAATTCAATAAGCCATTTTAAAGGAGCCTACCATGTCCTAGGTACTAGTGATAGAAAAAGGTAAAAAACAAAGACAAAAAAATGCCATTTTTTAAACCCCAGATCTTGTGTTGAAAGGTGACAATATTTAGGAGAAATGGAATAAGTATTTATTGTTCAGTCATTCAGTTGTGTGCAACTCTTTATGAGCCCATGAACTAAAGTTGTCTATGGGGTTTTCTTGGCAAAGATATCAAAATGGTTTGCCATTTCTTTCTCTAGTGAATCCTTCTGTCAGACAATCAGAGTTTAAGTGATTTCCTTATATAGCTAGGAAGCATTTTAGGCCAGATCAAAACTCAGGTTTTCCTGATGCTAGGCCCACTCCAGGCTCAATCCACCTAATCCACTTAACTGCCCAAGTGTTTATTAAGTGCTTACAATGTGCCAGTCACTGTGCTAAATGCTACAATTATAACATTTGGTCCTAACAACAATTATCTGTAAGATAGGTACTATTATCATCCCCACTTAATATTTGAGAAAAATGAACCTAAAATGTAAAATTTTTAAAAGAAAAATACAACTAGAAGACCAGGGATTGCCATATATTTTATAACTATGGAGAGAAGAATTTTTATAGGCTGAACTTAAGAGATGAAATAGATGAGTTGAATTATATAGAAATGAGAAGCCCTTGCACAATAAAATGCAACATATACAGCACAAGAAGGAAAGAAACACACTGACATCTACAATTTATTTTTAAAAGTGATGCAAATTTATAATCATAAAAGCCTCCAACAGATTAATGGTTAAAGAATATGAACCCTTCAATACTACTCATAGGAAATAATGTTCAAAATATCAGAGAAATGAAATTAAAACCTGCAGTTAATTGGTGCAGTGTATAAAATGGTAGATTTGAAGTCAGAAAGACCCTGAGCTCAAGTCTCAATTCAGATGCTTACTTAGCTGTTTCACCCTAAGCAAATTACTTAACCTCTATCAATATCAGTTTCCTAATTTGTAAAATGGGAATAAAAGTAATCTACTTCACAGGGTCAAATGAAGATCAAATGAAATAATATAAATTGCTTTGTGAACTTTCAAGTCCCATAAAAATATTTATCATTAGTATTATTAAAAACAACTTATTAACCTAGTAAATCCATAAAATTGGCAGACAACAAAATTCAATGGGAATATGACTTCAATATGTTAAATGGAAACAGACATACTATTACAATGAGGGTAGTATTGAAAACTGGTCCATCTTTTTAAGACATTTGAAATCATATAATGTGGTATAAAAATATACATTCCCTTTGATGTAGTCCCACCACTGAGATTCTACCCAAAGGATTTACTGAGATTAAAAATACTGTTTGAATTTGGTTCAGATATATAATTTCACAAGTATAGGGAATGCTCAGTAGGGAAATTCTGCCCTAGCAGAGGACATTGTTTAAGTTATACCCTTAGAGAGTTGCTCAGGGCACTGGAAGTCTAAGTGTCTTGTCCAGTCATGGAGTTTTGTGCAAAAATATCCCTAGCATTAAGTATCATTTGTAATACAAAACCAAAACAACAAACTGGAAATCCAAACTGTGTCTGTCAATTGGGGAATGGCTGAATAAATTGTGGTGGATGAATGTAAGGGAATGTTATCCTACCATTAGAAGTGACTAATAGAAAAATTCAAAGAGCTATGGGAACACATATACAAAGTGATTCAGAATAAACAAAGTCAAACCAAATAACAATATGCACATTGACTACAGCTACATAGTTAATGACAATAAGAACCATAGCAAATCTACATCATATAAATGAAAAAGGTAAAAAGAAAAAAATCACAAAATACAAGGATAATATGTTTCCTACAAGGTTAAAATCAATATACATATGTCTGGGGCCGAGACTAACAACTTAAAATAATACAATTTTACAGACATGTCCAATCATTTTATACCCTATGTTTTGTTTATTTCTTACACTTTTGTTTATAGGTTTCAATACCTATACCAATATAAATTTAACTTTGAATAGCAAAAATATACTTTAAAATCTGTAATGCCCTTTCCATGCAATTCTACCATATCTGTCTATAATATTCATTGCTAAGTACCGTGGTTCTTTGATCTCAAAAACTTGGATGTTCCTTCCCTTTATAGAGATTCCAACCTATCCATGCCTGTTCTTGTAAAGTTCACATCCATGGCTTTTGCTAAGTTCATCATAGGAGGTTCACCCAGTGTACAGGAAGACTTTCTTGATTTCTCTTGAAATTGTCACAGGATAGTCATGAAAGTTCTGGAATAGTAATTAAAATAGTATGCCTCTTCTTTTATCAGTAAGATGTTTGCTTTTAATTACATTTGAAACATAAAAGAGTCAAAGCTGTGCTTTAAAAGGAGGGGAGGAGGGGAGGAGGGAGTACCTTTGGACTCAATTTAAAGGGAAAAAAATATGGTTTGTTTTGTTTTGTCCAAAAAAATTACTTCTGGAATCAGTTTTGAACTAAGCTTTGGGGCTAGAGGGGAAGAGACTGTTTGCTTTGTACACATGACTAACTCAATCATTTCAAGGATGCTTGAGGGCAAAGAGCAAGACCACCATAGATTGTTTCTTCGTATCTTCCAGAGCAGAGATAATATTTTTATACTTCAAGGATATATGTTTCCCCATGTGAGTTCTCCCTCCACTGCCACATGCCACAATTCTTGTTTGTCTCAATAGAGAATATGTAAGTCTTTCCCCTAAATGAATGAGTCTGCAGTCAACCTGGTGATAAGCCTCTATGAACTTAGGCAAGTTCCCAGATTATAATTGGCATACAGTACGTTACTGAGCCCATACTTGAGGCCTTTCTAGTTTGGAATGACCTGCCAGAGCTTATGTTTTCACTGGCACATCCTTCAGGAGACCACAGTCACTTCCATACCATGGTGTTCATTTTGTTCATTTTTATTTTGGAATAAATGTCGGCAAACGTCATTAAATGAAGTCTTTGTTTCAGTTATTCCACTCAGCACTTCAGCACTTCATTGTCATCCATCTGTTTGTTTATTTCACAATAAACTCCCAGAGGGTTGACTGATTTGGCCAAACTTGGTATACTACCAGAGGGTGTCAGGATACACTTTAATAGCAATTTATATTTCAATAGGACTTATTTGAAACAGTGGTGGCTGACAAAATTTCTAAACAAGCATAGCTTTTCTGTTTTGGTACTTGTCATGGAATAACTTGAATATGACTATGACATGTCATACCTATAGAAAAAAAGATTGATGGGAGAAATTTTTTTTTGGTCTAATAAGACTTTTTTCTTTTTCCTCTTGTTCTTACTTGTTAGTCCTGAAAGCCAGAGTCACTCTATGAAGGTACATATAAATTTGGCAGCGCCTTCTGAGATTCTTCCTGGGCAGCAAGGGGCTTTTAATGATTGTCTCATTGTGGTCTACTCTGTGGTTAAAAACAACAGATTATTCCAACGGCAACTTTGGGAAATATTCATTTGTCAAACAGTCTACCCAGGGATGAGCCTTGGCCCAATTTTTCCATTGTAAACATGGAACATCTTATGTTAAGGAAAAAAAGAACATTCATTCCAATAATTATTAAATGTTGTCAATACCTAAAATTTACAACTTCTATTCAACAGTCAGGGGAATATGTACAAGGTAGCTTATATATTATCTTGGCTCCCTTTCAGAGTGATATAAAGAAACCATTGGTGTTGCATACAATTGAGGAGGGGCCAGACCAAGCACAAAGAATATAATTTGTTGCAGAAAAAGAATTTTTAGTCCAATGCCAAAATTCCTTTGAATTCTATTACTACCTGGATTACTCTGTACCATTCTTCAGAGTAGAATGAACATCAGATAAAGCCTTTTCCAAGGCAGCCTGCCTAGAATCAAAAGTACATCCTCTATGGTCATGTCTGGGCTCATGGCCACACAACCAATGGAAATTTTACCTAGCTTCTCTAAACTTTTATTTCCTCTTCTGTAAAATAAGTGAAATAGCATTATCTCTGTTCCTTCTTTCTCACTCTTAGGAAGTTCAGTTCAAACTCTGTTTCTTCCATAAATTTTTCCTTTTCATCCATACACTATAAATAACAACTGTACCTCTCAGATCTCGTACACTTGGTATTTTTCTAATGCAACCCAAGCAATCAAGAAGTATTTATTAAACCTTTACTCTGTGCCAGTGTGCTAAGAGGAATACAAAAAAAAGAAAGAAAGAAAAAAAAGAAAAGAAAAGAAAAAAATAGTCCATATATCCAAGTAGACAGTAAGTTATGTAAAAGTCGGAGTCATATCTTACATAAAAATCATATCTTTCCAAATGCCTAGGGCACCCAGTAGGGGTTACTGATTATTTGTTGACTCAGATTTAGAGTTGGAATGAACTTTCTAGTCATTCATTTTATAGAACAGAATAAAGGCCTAGAGAAGTCAAATAACTTGCTGAAACTCATATGGGTAATAAATGGAAGAGCTCAAATTTGAACCAAAATCTTCTGCCTCTAGTTCAGTTTTCTACTGAACATGTGATCTAAACTTCATGTTTGTAGAAAAAGTCAAGCCCTATTCCACTCAATTATTGTAGGATTATACCTAATAACATAACTTGCTGAGCTGATGCACAGAATAAAATTTTTGCACAATTCAAGCAAGCATTTATTCTACCCTATGGTGTATGCTCAGACTCCATCAGCTTATGTGGCAGATAAAACCTCTGCCTGTGGAGGACACTTGGGCCCTTGGTTTAGGCCAAATCATGATGTTCAATAAAGAAGCACTTTTGAGAGAATGGAAAGCACAGGTGAACATTGTGTAACTGGTTCTAATCAATCTATCAAGCACTGAAGAGGAGGTTCTCTGATTGGCTTGGGGGGGGTCAAAAAGGCCAATTATCTTCAATTACTTTCTCTTTGACTCATTCACTCATTCAGCTTCTTTAGGTGTCTTCATACTGGTCCCTTCTGGGGCAGGAGGGAAAGAAGCATTTATAGCATCTACTATATGCCAGGCATTGTGATAAACACTTTAAAATTTTTCTCTCATTTGTTCTTCACAACAACCCTAGGAAGTAGTTGCTATTATTATTCCCACTTAATAGTTGACAAAACGGAGGCAACATATTAAATGAGCTGCCCAGGGTCACACAGCTAGTAAAAAATAAAGATGGAGAAGATTTGAACTCAAGTCTACCTGACTACTGACTACCTGATGCCTTAAGAGGAATATCTTGGGGTTATCTCCCCTTTAAAACCAGATAGCCCAAAGAACAAGTCTAGTCATTGTAGTTTTCTGATCTATATGAAAAGAGGAACCACAGGAATATGGGAGTTAGAATCCAAGCTGAGTTTTGCAATTAGTGCAGCACTGATGCATCCAAGTAAGAGAAACCTTAGCCCAGTTGAAGGATTCATGGTACTTAGGCTTTATCAGGACATGAATCTGCAAGAACCAATATTATACAGAAACTGGACTAAGTTTTGAACCTACTCCCTCAGAGACTTGGGTAGCACAGGCACAAAGCTACTGGGGAAAATCCCTGTATACTTGTTTTTGGTATGCTTTTAAAGTAAATATCCATTTGTAAAAGCTAATAGATATTGAGTAGTTAGATGAAACTGACAAGGAACCTAACAATGGGGAACAGAGCCAGTGGGTTCTTGAGCCAATGGCATGGGGAGGGGAACATTGCCAGCTTTGCCTAAGGCATCCTGAAATCCTGAGGGGAGATGGAGCCAGCCTGGCTCTGATAGACAGAGCCAAACCATAATACCCAGTGCTAGAGAAAGATTCACAGCTCCATAGCCTGTAGGAGGAGTATGCTGATGGCTTTTAAAAGCATTGACAATATCAAAGTTTTACATATGACCATTTAGGGTTACAACATAACCTGAGCAAATCTTAACTTATATTTTCTTCTTTGATGCAACTACAGTAATAGAGCTAGGGCATAATCTAGACAATTCTTAACTCACTTTCAAATATGTTTCCTTGAGCAACATTTCTGCAAAGTAAGAACAGGGAGAACTGTGGAAATGGAAGAATAGCACTCCCCTGGGTACTGCAAACTCCCTTAGCTGGAGCCATACAGAAATGAAACAGACCTTCTAAAAAAATTGCTAAGGAACTCCAGGCCAACGCTACCATAGAGAAAATGGGAAGAAGAGCCATCATTTCACTTGATTCCTAGGTCACTTCCTTGATCAGCAGTAGAATGCAGTGTAGCTTTGCACATAAGGTCCTCTGAAATTTTCTGCTGACCTTCAGTGCTTCTCAGCTTTTATATGAATGAATGTATGTGTATATGTGTGTTTCACTTTTGGTCTCCCATATCTAAGTCCATGTGAGCATGTCTATGTGTGCACATGTGTGTACACATACAGAATCTGATCCCCAAATGATTTTGCCCATGCCAGGGCCACATGTCTATCATCGAGAGATCTTTGTTGTGAAGTTTTTCAGTGCCTGCATTTTCAGAATTAAAGAGTACAGGCACCAGCGTAACCACAAAGCCTAAAGTGAACTATTCTGAGCTTCCCACAAGACCTTTAATTTAATATTATATTTAAAGAAAATGGATAACCTTATGAAGTTCAGAACTACAAATACACATCTGCTCCACAGTCCCTGGATGCAGGGCTTTGTCTTGAAGCTTCTACCCTGGTAAGAATAGAAAATGTTTAGTTGGCATTCACAGGCACTTGGTTAACTAATAGATTTTGCTAGAGATTTTTAATTGTCTATTTGTTTTCTCTACCCCCTTTTTTGTCCTTCTCCCTGCTCTGACAGGGACACAAAAACTCTGCTGTCTTTCTGTCTGTTCTGCTTCATTTTCTATGGTACCAAAGACACTGAATTTAAACCTATTTTTGGTGGGCCAGAGTTGCTTTTTTTTCCTTCTAAGTCAATATTCAAGTGCCCTCCAAAGGACTCCATTGTACAAAAATGTTTAATTTCAAAAGTTTAAGTTACATGATTTTAATTACTCACATCAACTAAGCTTGACTCAGAAATCAACTGTACCAAGCATGACAGAGTCAAAAATGAAATCAGGAAAGTGGAGAAGAAAAGTAGCATGTCCATCACAATTAAAGGGCCTATACATTCAAGGTTGATGAGGGAAGGAATTCTGTTGAGACTGACACAAGTAGTTTTCATATTGTGATTTTCTGGGGTTGAGAATGAGTGGAAGGACGCTTAATACAACAGATCTTTTAACCAAAAAAGCTCATGGATGGAGTGTCTTGGTTAATTAAGTATTGTGCCTTATAGAAAATCATATGGTCATGATCAGGAGAGAGGAAGGAAAGACCTTATAGGTCATCTAATGGTTTTAAATTCAAATAGGAAAGCATCCTTGTAGGCTGCATATTAACTTTAAAAATATAAATTAACATTATCTATAATGCATTGTATTTTTATTTATATTGTTAAACATTTTGATCTGTTTCAGGCAACCAAAGCTTGAGAATTTCTAATTTGATTCTTTTGATCTAGTCCTGTAACCTCATTTTACCAATGAGCAATCTGAAGTTCATAAAGAATAAATGATTTTTTCAAAGATCATACAACTACTAAGTTACAGAGCCAGATTATCAATCCAAATCTTATGATTCAAAATCTAGGACTCTTTCCATTTCATTAAATGAGGATTCCATCTTGGACCATAGGCTTGTTGACCACAATAAAAGGCTCTGAGTAAAGGGCCAGGTCCCATAGATTAGCTCCAAGTAGGAGCTGGCAATATACTTCTTTCACAATATTCTGAACCTCACGTAACTCTACTTCTTGGATAAAAGCACTAACTTTCTTGGTTCCTGAATTTATTTCACTTCCTGAGTTAAAGATAAGCTGCATCAAGACCATGTTCATCACCAGGCTCATACACAAAGCGCCAAAAGTTTTCTCCAATTATTAGTGTTCTATCACTTCTCATTTTATGTTGTGCTATATTCAATTGTGTATACCAGTCAGTAGAATATAAGCTCCTTGATATCAGGTATTATTTCCTGTTTTATCATTATCAAAACCCAAGAGAGGAAATCTGAAATGATCAGATAAAAAAACAAGCCTTGAGTTCAAATCTAGCCTCTGATACATACTATCTGGTGTATTCTGGGAAAATCACTCACTCTCTCAGTGTCTCCATGTGGCTTTCAGAGAACCAAGTTGAAGAGCAGTTGGTGATCTGCACTGGAGGAAGGAGCTTATGGATTGGATAACTGAGGTTTGATGTCTCAACAAACCCTCAAATTCTATGTCTGTTATTCTTCATAAGGAATAACTTACATAGTGAATTCACATTCATAAACAAAGACAAAACAAAAAAAAAGCCCTTTCAAAATATGTAAAAGCAGACGATTCCTGATAATATCAGTTAGTTTTTGTTATCTGAGTCTTAATTAATGACCAAATCCAGGGGGATCTCTTAGTGGTTAGAGGAATTTCTTATACATGAAGACATGAATTCAAATCCAGATTCAAATGCTTACTGGCCATGTGACTCTTAAAAAAGTCACTTAATCTCTATTTACATGTGTTTCTTCAGTGGTAAAATGAAGTTAATAATAGCATGGATATCACAAGGTTGTAAATATCAAATGAGGCAACACACATAAAATGTTTTACTAACCTATTGAAACAGGGACATATGCAATTGGGCTTCCTATGATCTTTATTAACATAGGGAGACTGGTAATGGTAGTTGCTGTTGTTGTCCTTATTGTTTTTAAGCCATCTGAAACTCTTCAACAACGGGGTGGCTTCTTTGTGTCTCTCCTTCTTAGGGGTTATTCATTTACAAATGAATTATTATTACACAGATTCCCCAAGAGATATCTATCTTTCTCCCTTTATAGATCCTTGGGAAATGGGAAGAAAACTACAAATGATTCTACTGGGTCCTTTCTGGGTGATGTGCTACATGAAAAGTGACCATCAGGGACACCTCTGCAGCAGCCATTGCTTTCACAAATGGCCCATCCTTGAGCAGTGATGATGTATATATGGTTGCAGTTACACTGAAAGATTTTATTGAGTGGATTAATATTTAACATTTTTTCTTACAGTCACATCTTAAAATGTTTGGCTCACATGCTCCATGAGCTATTTTATAAGGGCAATAACCCAGGCCAGGGTGTGCATTTGTCAGCCAGGAGAGCATGCAAGAGATTCTGCCAAAGCATTTTCTGTTATGGGGCCACCCATCTCTGGATGCAGTAACAGGGTTATTGGCAAATAGCACCAAGCCCTGGGACTTTCTGTTCTTGGTGTTCGTGCCTCAAATTCCATCCTTCAGGACTGCTGGATTTTTATTAGTGTCATCTGCTATGTTTGCTCTTATTTGAACTAAACAAAGTACAAGTCACACCAGTGAACCAAGCTCCGGTAGTTCCAGGCTGTTCTTGAGACCACTCACTGTAACAATCTGATCCTTCTTCTGCTAAATGTGATGTCTAAGCAATTATCTCAGCTCCCCCCAAATGGGCTCTTTTCTCCTTCCATCCCATTCTTTTGCATTAATGTCTGCAACTAGGCAGAAATGCCAAACATTGGTTTCTGAAACTACCCTTCTCTGAAGTCTATCTTAGGAAGAAGAGTCTCTCATTTCATATGTTACTTACTGCCAAGAATTGTGTCTGAGAGAATACACAGGCACCGCCTGAAGTTTTCTCAGCATTTCCTTTTATTGGAAGCTGCTGGTGAGGGCTTCCACAGCCCCCAGTACTACATGACCGAGGGGAAAGTAGCCACTATTCAGAACTTCCATAGGGCCTTATGATCTATTTAAGTCGATCAGTGATAAATCAATGTAAATACCTCCAAAGGTCAATTTATTTATCTTCCCTTCTTTGACTGGTAGATAAAGGTGGGTGCTTTGAAAATGACTTTGGGTGCTGAAGAAAAATGAATTTATTTTGATTTCCATTTCCTGGGTCTTTTCACAAGCTGAGTGTGTGAAACACATAGCAGGCACACTCTGAATGTCCCAGATATCAACAGGCAGGGCAAAGTTACCACCTGGTGAAAATAGAAATGATTGCAGCTGTTCTGAGAACTATGACTGGATTACCAATCAGGGGTGTGCAAAATTCTTTGCAGAGAATATGCACTCCTGTAATCTTCAGATGAATTTTGGTCAAATAAAATTCATCTTTTAGAATTATAAAAAAAGAGATAGTGAAAAGTTTTCTAAATTAAAGAGGGAAATAATCATGGCGAGATCAAGAGATCTCAGATTATGTATCAGATGGCCTATTCCCAATAGCCATTTCTCACACAAATATTTTTTCAATCTTCCTAATGTTAGTTTTCTTTGAATTCCACTCCAGAATTTATGCTGTAATTACTATGTAAACTTTTATTTGTTTATTTATGTCTATATCAATACCTATCCTCAAGAAGCTTATACTCTATTGATGGGAAGTATTTCATTGCTCTTTTTGTGTTCCCAGGATCTGACACATTTTCTTATCCATAGTTGATGTTTAATAAACACTTATTGAATTGAATTGATACTCTCAATACTAATTTCTACTGTATACATGCTATTAACAGTTTTTTGTTTCTTACCTCATTACATATTACTAAAGCACCTATTTAAAGATTGATACATTTATTGGCCTTTACTTCCCTATTATCTCTAGAGTTAAAAGAAAGAAATTAATTAGTATAATTCAGTGTCCAGAAAGTCCATAGTAGATCACTATTAATCAATCTTTAAGTCTTTATTAAAAATCTATGTAGCAGCCACTATGCTAAGATCTGGGGATATAAAAAAGGCAAAAGATAGTCCCTGATCTCAAGGAGTTCATAGTCTAATTGTGGAAACAATCTGAAAACAAAATATATGCTGGATGATTCTAAGAGCTCATTGCCACCTTAAAACAGACATCATCATCAACATCAATATCAACAGCAGCATTTGGATAGTAATTTCCCTTTATACATTACCTCATCTGATCTAAGCTATAACAATCCTATGGTATAGAGACTAGAAATAATTCCATCCCCATTTTATAAATGAGAAAACTGAGGTTTAGAAAGGTTAAGGGATTTTCTAAAGCAATACAGCTGGTAAATGCTATCAACTCCAGAAAATTCCCTTCCTTTTTCAATGAGTTCAGCATCTAGCTCAGTCTTTCTTCTGCAACACTTGCCCTCACACTAGGCAAGTTCTAGTATTCATTCTTACTGTCTCTCAAGTTGCTTGATTTCCTAGTGCCTTAATCTGCTTCATCCCAACACCTCTTTCTCCACTCAAAGATTAACCTTGGATTACTCTTACAATCCATCTCTCACCTAATTTTTTTGTGCTGCTAAACTGAACTAGAGAAAAATCATAAAACAATATAAATTGTTTTATTTATTGATACAAAACACATCATCTAATTTCAAGTGAGCCCTCCCTGCAACAATGCAATCTTTTATCTCTAATTTATCTGCTCCACAAGACTCAAAAGAATCATAGGTTTTTAATTTTTTTTTGTTTTGAGGCAATCAGGTAACACAGCCAGGAAGTGTTGTGTCTGAGGCCAAATTTGAACTCAGGTCCTCCTGACTTCAGGGCCAGTACTTTATCCATTGCACCACTTAATTGCTCCTTCACATGACTCTCAAATTTTCTTAAAGCTCCTCAGCATTCTCACTCTCTTATCTGAGAATCTCACCACTCATCATTTTATCAAAAAATAAAATAAAATAAAAGTTGTTAGCAAGGGTTTTCTCTTTCCTTTACTTTATTTAATATCATTCAGACATCTTCCCTCCTTAATTCCTATTTTAGATGAAAAAGTAGCTTTCTCTTTGCCTAGACCAACTCCTCTTCATGTATCCTCAATCTCATTTTATCCAATCCAGTCATCTCCACTAAACTACCCTAGATATCATTCCAATTTCTCTCTTTAGTCTCTTCCTATCTAATGGCTTCTTTCTTTCTGTCTATACATGGGGGGGGAAGGGGATATATCTAGAAATACTGGCATCTCTGCTTGTTATTGTCTTATATTTCTCTTCTTCTCAACTAATGTTTGAGAAAGCTGTATATACTGGGTACCTCTGGTTCCAATCATCTGCTCACTTTTAAACCCTCAGCAATTTGGCTTTGGAATTCATCATTCAACTGAAATTGATTTTTTTCCAGCCTTCTTAGTGATTTTTAATTGCTAAATCAAATGCCCTTTTATTAATTCTGAGTCCTTCTTGACTTCTCTTTAACATTTGACATTGGTGACACCATCAAGAAAACCCCTACCTTTTGTCTTTGCCTCATTACTTATTTTGGTCCCACGCCACCCAAAATCCATCTGCCCTGTTTAGCAGCTCACAAAGTTTGGATGGAATGGAAATTACTATTTCTATTCATTCTGAGGTGGAGAGCTAAAAGACCTTGCTACTTATATTACTTTCTAAAATACTCCAATCCTTACCTCCTCTCCTTATAGACTTTCCATACAATCATCTGACTTAATGAGTTTACATTGTAAGGAAACCTACTCTTTCTATCTGTCTTGCAAATGAGTTTTCTTTTATGTGTTGTCTCCCCAACTAAGAATGAGCTCCTTGAGAACAAGAAATCTCTTGTTATTTTTTTTTTCTATTTTATATCCTAAGTGCTTAATATAATGTTTGGAGCATAGTGAGTTTTTCAATTTATTCATTGATCATCATCTCTTACTGGATGCTCTCTTTACTTTCAGGTTTGATTTTATTATTCTTTCCTAATTCTCTCCATATTCTCTCTTTAGATATATAAACTAAGAGTGCACAATTATGCAACTCTATTCTTTCTGTTCCTGGTATTTCTATTACCTGTTAATAGATCGTGCCCCTAAAAGAAAAAAGTTTGGAGGAGAAAACTCCTGAATCAAATGGTATAACAAAAGTTTTTTTTGTTGTTTTTGTTTTTGTTTTTTAATTACAGGATTCCTACCATCTACCAGTGACAGCCAAGAATTTGATGGTGGCTCTTTTCAGTGCTGGCAAAAAGTGAGAGAAGTTCGATTGGGGAATAATAAGAGGAATAGAGAGCCACAATCTAGATTAGGCCTTGTTTTTTCAAAAAATTCTGGGATGAAAAGTTTGACATTCAATTATTCCCTTCCCCTTTACCTAAATGATGATTCCCATGGTTAAGTATAACAAGGCTCACCTGCTTGTAGCCTAAATCACCTCTTCTTATAAAACACAAACATGAAAGATCAACACCAAGAGCTAGGTTCTTGGACAATAAAGGGATTATAGTGCAGAGGTGGGTCATGTCCTTATCTCTATTTGGTCTTTCTTGCTTAAGGGATTAGTTGTGGCACTTTAGTAGTGTGGGATCTAGTCTTTTGTTTCTGATGATCAATAGACATAGGGTATTTCCAGCAATCTTTTCTCCTTAAGAAATCATCATCTTTCCCTGAAATGCAGCAGTAGGTGTATTACACAGTACAGCTGTAACATGTTTATTCAAGAGGTTATACAAGGTCTTAAACTCATTATTAACTTGTGGATGAAGTTTCAACGTGTATTTTTTCAAGTGAGTGCAGAGTTATTGAGCATGTGGCTACATGAAATTAATCTTTTTCTTTGGAAAAATTTTTGGATATTGATTTGCATAACAGTATTAACAATATAACAGAGACAATATGGTGCAGTGGAGAAAGAAACTGCTTCAGAGAGTCAGAAACTTTAGTGGTCAGGATAATCTGAGTTTAAGTCCTATCATTAAAATATCATAAGATCTCAAATCTAGTGCTGGAAAGGGCAGTCTGGTCAGCTGGAACAGCATCCTGTCTCATAAGGAAACTGAAGAGGTGAAATGATGTGCTAATAGTCACATAAGTAGTAAGTTGCAGAACTGGGATTTGAACTCATATCCTCTTACTAAATCAGACTGAGTCTTTGTCTGTGTGACCTTGGCAAGTCATGTAATTCCAGGGAATTGTAAGACTATATAGATCTGTATACCTGATAGAGGGTGCTTTTTTTTTTTTACTGGATATTTCCTTTAACAATTAAGTCAAAGACCCAGAACTTTCTCATTGCAAATAAATATATTAATAACCAGTACTTAAAAATTTTCAGACTCCTCTATATACACTGCCTCATGTGATTCTCATAATAATCCTAGGAAGGAGGTGCTATTATCATTCCCATTTTACAGATGAGAAAACTGAGTTTATGAGAGATTGAGGAGTTTATCCACGACCACAAAGTTATCAAAGATCAGATGCAGGATTCAAAACCAATTCTCTTCTAAATCCAAGTATGGTATTCTTTCTGCTATACCAGCATCTCTGATATTTAGAGCACTAACTTGTCTCTGAAAGAGGGAATAGTTAGGGAATACAAAGAAATTAAACTCAAGAGAGGCTGGAGACATACCTATATACATGAAATAACAAAGGAATCCTAGAGATTTAAATCTCAATACCAAAAAGTAATAGTTGTAGTTAAAATAAGTACATCATTCATTTTCTCAGAAACAGCATGCCATTTACTTTATTTTGGATCATCAATCTGGATGGGATATCACAGATAATATAATTCTGGTATGCATAAATGTTTCAACAGAAAGTTGAACTATCTTTGTGGAAGCAATCTGCAGTTCTAGACATGTAGTTTCTGGAAATTGGAAGTAGGAAATCTAATATATTCTATGATTTAGAACTGAAAAATACTAGAAATACCATGAAATTTAATAATGCATTACATAGATGGAAAGTTGAAGAACTGTGGAGGTGAAGTGTGGAGGTGAATCTCATATAGTAACATGGTAGGGTGCTGGAATCTGAGCTCAGTTCCACCCCCCAACTATTCTTCTGCTGTCTGTACAAGAACCAAGAACAGAAGCTCTCAGGATTTCATTTCATTAAAGAAAGTGGACAGTAGACTCCATAGTTATATTATCTTTTGAAAACAGTATTCTATTGCTGCATGTTATTTCATTTCTCCCACATATAATCTGAAAAATCTGTGAAGGTATATAAGGTAGTACATGAGATTGCTCCTGCTTGCCAATTAATCAGTCCTCTCTATTCCAGATTGCTTAGAATATCAGAATGTTCTTTAGAATGAGTTGTTTTGCCATGAAGAGCTTGAAGTAAGAAAGCCACACCAAAAGTTCAGAGGTTATTTCTCAGGTTCTGGTTAAGTCTGAGATGCCCAAAGTCACTCATCTTCAGTTTATGCTTTTATTGGATTCCACCGGATAGAATACTAACCCAAAGTCAGTACTGCATTTGACTTCATTTCCTGAAGTCCTTCAGATTTTGAAGGAACCATCAGGATAAATAACCTAAATTGTATTCTATGTGACAACTAGGTGGTGCAGTAGAATGCCCAACTTGAAGTAGGAAGACCATTAGTTTGATTTTTTTCTTCTTTCCTTCTTTTTAAATTTATTTATTTTTAATACACATTGCTTTATGAATTATGTTAGGAGAGAAAAATCAGAGCAAAAGGGAAAAATCATGGGAGAGATAAAAAAAAAACAAAAACACAAAAAAGAAGTGAACATAGAATGTGTTTATTTACATTCACTCTCCATAGTTCTTTTTCCTGATGTAGATGACATTTTCTGTCCAAAGTCTATTGGGATTGCTTTGGATCACTGAGCCACTGAGAAGAACCAAGTCTTTCATAGTTGATCATCACACATTCTTGCTGTACAATGTATTCCTGGTTCTGCTTGTTTCTCTCAGCTTCAGTTCATATAAATCTTTCCAGGCCTTTCTAAAATAAACTTGTTCAGGGCAGCTAGGTGGTTCAGTGGATAGAGCACCAGCCCTGAAGTCAGGAGGACCAGAATTCAAATCTGTTCTCACACACTTAACTCTTCCTAGCTTTGTGACCCTGGGCAAGTTACTTAACCCTAATTGCCTCAGGAAAAAAAAAATCTTGTTCATCATTTTTTATAGAACAATAATATTTCATTATTTTCATATACCACAACTTATTCAGCCATTATCTAATTGATGGGCATTTATTCAATTTCCAATTACCACAAAAAGAGCTATTACGTACTTTTTTTGTACATGTGAATCCTTTTCCCTTTTTATGATTTGCTTGGAATACAATTTGCTTGGAATACACACCCAGTAGTGGAACTGGTGGGTCAAAGGGTATGCACAGTTTGATAGCTCTTTGGTCATAGTTCCAGATTACTCTTCAGAATGGTTGAATCATTTTACAACTCCACCAACAATGCATCAGTATCACAGTTTTCCCACATACCCTCCAGTATTTATCATCATCTTTTCCTGTAATCTTAGCCAATCTGAGAGGTGTGAAATGAGACCATTAGTTTTTGTTTTTTTTTTAAAACATTGATCTTATTTTGGAGTCAATGAAAAGGTCCTAAAAAATAAAATGTGAGTTCTGCAATCCCCAGAAACTATGACTCTCTTGGACTGATCACAGAGTTATCATATGAGTCAGCTTCCTTCATGTCTTTTACTGAATTTGCTGTTTGTTGTGCTGAGACTTAGACCTCAGAAGGGTGGATTCTAGTTAGGTTTGTTGAAAATTCAGTTTACTATTAGATATATATGAGAACATTATCATCATTCTTTAATAAATTGAAATTCTTCTGAAAGTAGCCATCCAAACCACAGGAAGTGACTTGAAAAGCACAAAGCATGTTTTGTTTCTTAAATTATTTTTGGTTTTTGTCCACACACTGTTGCCAGTACAAGCTAGTCATATAAGTGTCATGTTTAATAAATGACAAATCCACCAACAGGAGAAGGGATTGAAGTAGTAACATATGCAAGAGAAGAGTTCAGATTCCTAGGCTGACAATGCTGGCACTCTGAGTTTTCTATGACTATTAACCACATGACCAAATCATGTTAACATCCTTCATATTAACTTCCTTGATCTCAGTTTCTTCATCTGCAAAAAAAAAAAAAAAAAAAAAAAAAAAGAAAAAAAAAAGAAAGAAAAAAGGCTACATGACTTCTAAGGTCCCTTACCATTATACATCAATGCTGTATGATGCTAAGAAATATGGTAAATGGGCCATTCCACATATCAGTGGAGGGGAGAGTGTATTGAATGGTGAAAGAGTAAATATGTACACTACATTTCTGAAAAAAAAAAACAAGCAGTAAATCAAATAATTAAAAATCTCTCTCCCATGTGTGATCAAGGAGAGGTCAAAATCAATATTAGTAGTCACTGTGCCAAGTCACTGTTTTGTATGTAGATATTTTAATCCAGAAGGATTTGGGACAAAAGGCTTAACAACTCCAGAATGGAAGGAGTACAGTACACAGAGTCATTTGTTTGTTGAAAATGGCACACATCTTCATTAGCAGAGCTAATTCATTCTTTGCTGTCAACATTTTGTGGAAACTGAATACACATTTTAGTGAAGCATAATGCAGTGGACATCTGATCAGCTTATTTCTTATTACAAAGGATTCTTATTTTCTCAGGAAATATTCATCTTACCTCACACAAGTAAAAGTTTAAGAGGAATGATGCCCAGTCATAAAATGCATTGAACTCTTTAACATTTGTACTTTTAAAAAAAAGAATACATTTAATTTTGACGGTATCTTGGAATGCCTAGTTTCTTTCAAAGCTTAAATGTTTGCTTCTACATGAGTCCTTTCTCCATTCTCCATCTGCTAGTGTATCCCTCAAAATACTATATATTTACATTATATATTTTTGAAACTTACTTATATGTAATAGATTTTGATCTCCATTATAATAACTATTTGTTGAGGGCAGGGGCTGATTGTAATTAATTACCCTAAATTGTGTAATTTAGATTAATTAAACTAAATCATCCCAGTTTAGAATAATGTTAGGTCTTTTAAAAAAAATGCTTGAAAACACTAAATATCAGGGTCATTTCTTACAAAATTTACTTAAATCAGATATTACCTCATAAAGGGTTAAAGTTATCCAAGGAGTCACTGAAATCATTTTTAAGCTGATTTAATCAGAGATTTTAGAATAAAAGTCAGAATTTTCATGACATAACCAGGCTAACAAAAAAAAAAAATTCCCTCATGCTTAACTACTTTATTTAACAAATAGGAACTACTGGGTAGTTTTTGGACTTAAGCCAATGACGTAAGATTTTTCTGTATGGGCTCTATCTAAATTGTGTAATCTTTGGCCTGTTGATGGGGTCTGTGACTGAAGACATGATGCTAAATTTTTTTTAAACATTTTTGATATGTTCAAAAGAGTATTGTGCTTCAAAATAGTCACCTTAAAAGACTATTCAATGATAGTGATTGATGTAAATGAAATTTTTTTTTCTAATTCTTTTTGGAATCATTTCATATCCAGTGACATACATTTGTGTTAGACACAAACACACACACACACACAAACATGCACACAGAGTTTTGGTACTTTATATCCACACCTCATTTTTTTCACAATAAAGATATTGGTTACTCACCAAAATTAGCCACAAATTACTTTTCATTCTTTACAAAAATCAAATCCATCCTTGGAAAAGGAATGTTAGTGCCACTAAAGATATTTTTTAATTGGCTGCAGCTCTTTTTGAAAAAGAGCTTCGGTAATGTTTTTTTAGGAATGGTAGCATGATTGGCAGATGTATGCAGCCTCCCAAGGGACTATTTTGCATGAATCAATACTTATTTGTATGAAAAATCTTATATTATTGCCCAAATATGGTACATTTCTTAAAATATACATACACCACTGAACAAGAACTCTGTTGAGTATTTTTTTTAATTTTCCTGTTTCATTTTTTTTTGTTTATAAAAAAGTCAATTTTGAATATAGTGCCAGGAGAATTTTCAATAAGGAGGGGGATATGAAATATACACAATCCATATTTTAAATTTTTTCAAAAGTTTTCAGGCATGTATAAGCTTTGTACACAGGTAATACTACATGAATTTGATCCAGAACAAAATATTATTTCCAAAAGATAATATAACTTCTTTGACCATAATATGGAGTTAGATTGATTATTGAGAATAAATACTCATTTTTCCCACTTAGCCTGAATTCTTGTATAAACTCATTTCTATATCATTCCATGTGTAGTAAAGACTATAGATATTGTTTGACTTTTAAAACCCTTCTCAACCTAGGCCCAAATTGCCTAACACATATATTACTCCCTTTCCTATAATCAATAATCTAATCAAATTACCTTTTGGATTCTAATACACGGCACTTTGCAATAACTATGGGTTGGTTATCTTCCATGAATGAAATACTTTTCCTTTTCATTCTAATTTAGAGTCCCTAGGTTCTTTTAAGTTTCAATTAAAACATTACTTCCATTTGAAGATTTTCCTAATCCTTGAAACTTCTAGTGCCCCCTTTCATCTATTACTACTACTACTACTACTACTACTACTACTACTACTACTACTACTA
>JAJPUD010002476.1:153220-233836 GCA_023553655.1 Myrmecobius fasciatus | reverse complement strand
TACTACTACTACTACTACTACTACTACTACTACTACTACTACTACTACTACTACTACTACTACTACAACTATTACTATGTGCTAGGTACTATGCTAAGTAAATCATGATTATTATTTCATTTGCTCACCACAATTCTGGGAAGTAGGTATTATAACATTCGCGTGAGGATTATGAGATAAATAAGTTAAGTCTCTGAGACTAGATTTGAATTAAGGTCTTCCTGCATCCAAGCCAAGCAACTATCCACTAAGCAACCCAGCTTCCCTAGTACCTGCTACTTATTTTGTATATATTTGTATATGTACATGATATCTCCCTCAATAGAACTTAAGCTTCTCAAGATTTAGCGCTCTTTAACTTTTGTTATATCCCTAATGCTCCTAATAGCATCTGGCACATGAGAGATGCTTAATATATGTTTGATTCACTAGATACAAATTAAAAGAGGAAGAAATAACTAGTGGCCTCAATGATTAGGAAAGATTCAATAGAAAAACAGAGATTTAAGATTATAAAATGCAGAATCTAAAGCAAATTTGTAAATTATAGGACGATAGCTTGACAGTTCTAAGAGCTCATAGAAAAGACCTGGTCCAACACTTTTATGGAGAAACTGATGCTCACTGAGTTCAAGGTACTTACTTGCCCAAGGTTACACACTTGAAGTAGGCCTTGAGAAATGTGTAAGATTTTAGATAGGTAGTCAAAGAGGATATAGAAAAGGCATTCAAAGAAACAAAGGGAACAACAAAAATTCAGAAGTAAGAATAAGTCTAGCTTGTTCTAGTAATATTGGTTGGTATCCAGGATTTGTTTTCATCAAACTGTTCTCTTCTGATTCTCCTCCTACCTGTCTGACAGGTACTGTTCATTCTTTACTGGATTTTTATCTAGACAACACTCTTTTTCTTCTACTACTATATTATCTGGTAAGCTGACTAACTCCAGTTTCAGCTATGATCTCTTTGCAGATAATTCTCATCTAAATCTAGTCTAACCTCTCCTGATTTCCATTCTCTCACCTCCAACTACTTACTGGACATCTTGAACAGGATATATCATAGACATGTCATAGACTGCTTAGGTTCCTTAACTGAGTATCTTACTCAAGAAGCTGTTTCACACAACTCTTTAAGCTTCTCATACTTTTTATTTTACTGTCTCCCCCAAAGAATCTTGCCTTACTCTCCTAAGAAAATTGATTCCATTAACATAAACTTCTTTTTAGCTTAGTATTCATTTGCATCACCTCCCCCATGCATCCTTCCTTTTCCCTCAGGCTGTAACAAGGAGGCCTTCTCCAGGCCAAGATCAAACCTTCCGTATATTTCCTTAATCTTGGCTTCTCCTTTCTCCTCAAGAAGAATGCTCCCTTAGTTAAACTCATTTTCTCCTGAAACCTTATTCTCTCCCTGCTTACTGGTTCCTTCTCTACAACATTTAAGCATGCCCATCTCTCTCATCTTTAATATGTATACATGTATTTTTAAACTATACTGTACCATTCCCATAAGCTACTACCTTACACATTTTCTCCCTTGATAGTCCAAACTTCTAAAAGCAACCGTCTGCACTTGTTATTTTCATTTCTACTCTTATTTATTCCTCAAAAATTTATAATATGGCTCCCAACCTCTTAACTGAAATTGCTTTTTCCAA
Organism: Myrmecobius fasciatus; assembly: GCA_023553655.1. Lineage (NCBI taxonomy): Eukaryota > Metazoa > Chordata > Mammalia > Dasyuromorphia > Myrmecobiidae > Myrmecobius > Myrmecobius fasciatus. Next base: position 232,176 of record JAJPUD010002476.1, on the reverse strand, counting down.
AGTTGCCCATGATCTCTGAATTGTCTATTACAATAGATCTCCTAATTGTGAGTCTTTTCAGTTCTCATACTTCTAGAATTATCTGTAATAGTTTCTGACAGTATTGACTACCTGTGCTCCTGAATATTATTTCTTCTTTGGGCTTTTTCATGACACTGATCTTTCCAAGTTCACCTCTTATCTGTCTGACCATTCTTTCTCATGTTTCAATACTAGTTTATTATTCTTATCTTCTCCCCAACCTTTGAAGTACTCCCCAAGGTTATGTCCCATACCCTTTTCTTTCATTACACCTGTTCTTCTAGTAACTTTATCATGGATTTAATTATCATTTTTATGCAATTAACTCTGAGACCATATAGTTTCATTATGTCTCCTCAGATTCAGGCCTCAATTCTCAAAAACCTATTAGAAGTTTCAATTTGGATATCCTAGAGATATCTTAAATTTAATATGTTAAAAAACAAACATGAGGCAGTGAAATGGCACAGTGGATAGAGTACCAGCCCTGAAGTCAGGAGGACCTCAGTTCAAATCTGGTCTTAGACACTTAACACTTTCTAGTTGTATGACTCTAGGCAAGTCACTTGACCCCAAATGCCTCAGCAAAAAATAAATAAATAAATGATATTTTTTTAAAAAAAAGCCAAACCCATTTTCCTTCTCCCTTTACCTCATCCTCTTCCACTTCTGCTGAAGGCAACACTACTCTTTCATTTTCTGAAATTCATAACTTTGGCATTATCTTTTAACTTCACTGTCTTTCAACTCACATAACCAATAAGTTGTCAAATCTCGATGATTCTAGCTTTATGGCATCTCTTATCTCTATCCCCTTCTTTTCAATTACAAAGCTGCCATGTTAATTTAGGAACACATCACCCCTTTCCTAGATTATTTAGTTTATTATTAGTGTAAGATGAAAGGAAATTTATTATTTATGGATCAGACTTTTCAAAAAACAAAGTAGATTTAAAATGGTTCAATGGAATGGTGCAGAGGATTAAGGGCAATGGGATTAAGAAAAAAAAAAGATAGGGAATGGAGATCATATATTATTAGCCAACAGTTTAGAACCACTGGGATTGCAAGAATATGAAAGAGCAGAAGTATGCCAGTCATTGCAAAAATGATTCCAAGAAGAGTATCCATATTTGGAAAAAGGTCTATAGAGGTAAGAAAGTGATTATAATGTTTAAGGTTCTCCCATGAGATCTATCCTTAATAGTAAATGGTGAGTTTGTGTCCAGCAAGATCCACATCATGGCAGGAGGAAGCAAATGCTGAAACACAAACTATTTCCATATAAGTTGTTTTAGAAGTGTTCATTATGATTTGCAATTAAAAGTGACCAAGATGTTTCTTGTTTTCTTTAAACTCAGAATAATCTCTTTATTACCTTCTCAAAGGAGAACCTGTGAGCTATCCCTCTATTTAGTGGCAATTTCCCTTTGTCATCTGGTTTCAGTTATAGTGAGAATGTCAATAATGATATGCTTCAGTTCCTCCAGTGGTGTGTCAGTTTGCACATCAAGATCAATGCTATGTAAATACTTGTATTATAAGCAAATACAAAGGAAAGACCTATAGAAATCCCTGTGTTCAAGTTAACTTAACAGAGCAAAACAGTGTATTCCAACAAACCAGGAATCCACATGAAACTTCCAAGCCAGAAAATATGTGCAGATACTACTACTGTGGAGTTCTATTGAGATTCACAGTTTTCTCCCTCCAAGCATTTTATATGACCATATATACATACATATATGTAAATGCAAACTATATAACAAAGCTTTTGATATGCATGTGCTCATGTGTTTTCTGTGTACATGTTGTATCCCTCAAATCCAAGAGTTCTTAATGCAGTGTTCACAAGCCCCCAAGTAGTCCTTGGATAAATTTCAATAAGCCTATGAACTTAGATGAGAAAAATATTTTGATAAATGTACTTCAATTAATGGAATTTTGGTATTTTATGTTATGTATTTAAAAATATAACCCTAAGAAGAGATAGGTCCACAGACTTCATTAGGTTACCCAAAGAATCTATGACAGGGTCAAGTGTATTGCCATATATGTGGACACAATGTGAGCTACTTTTTATAGTGATTGATCATTGATCAACCACTGAAAAATGTACTAGGAAACAAATAAATGACAATGAACCCTTTATTATTGATAAGATTAGGAACAAGCCTTGAAATACAAGATGATGAAGTGGCAGTTAATGGGTTTTTAAGTGAACTCTGAGTGGCTGTGTTGTTAATAATTTTGTGGATTTTTTATTTATTTATGTAAATAATTTTCTCACATAAAAATCTGACACCCCTAACAGCTCTGGGAACAGATCTTATCATCCTTACCACAAAATGCTAAAGACATAAGTAAATATAAATATGGAATAAATGTGAACTTTCTACAAAAGGTTACTAACCAAGTCCTCGATGCATTTTGCAAAAGATAAATAAAAATATGCCTATCAAAATATTCCTAGTAACTTTTCCTTGTTTTTACTGATTGTTTAGATTTCTCTTTTTGAAAAATTTAAAAATAATTTTCCACTTATTTTTGGAAGAATGACCCTTGTTTTGCAAATCATGTACTTATATTGCTTGGAAATCTAAACTTTTATTTTTACAAATTTCAATTAAAATAGAGATTGAATTTCTGACAAACATGGATAGCTGATATGTGAAAGATCAAGGGAAACATTCAGAACTCAAATTTAAAAAAAAATTAAAAATTATTGTAACGTAATGGGGGAGAATAAAATATTTTAAAAAGAAAAAAAACATTGCTAATTGCAAAGTAGTTATTTCTGCTACCTACTAAAAGATTGCTTAGCACTTGTCCAAATTGTCCCAAAGCATTCCCATCAGACTTTTCCCACTTAGCAAATAGTGTACAGGAAGTAACTGGCTTTTTCTTTATTGGATCTTTCTTTCTAACTTTCAATCACTTGAGAGGTAATTATTATTACTCTTGCTCTTTTATATTATTGTTTTATTAGTTGCAGCTACCAATTAGAATCTCTTATTTCTTAGTCAATGTCTACGAAATCCATAAGTTAACCTCCAAGCTTTCACCCATACCACATTTTTCATTATCTGTTTTGATAGGAATACCTAGAAGTCCTACTAGCAGCATAAATATATTCCAAATGAATCAGAAGTCCAAACTGGTAATTCTGTTCTTCTTCAAAGCCCTTTTCCCCTTCCAACTTTTCTATTTTTATAACTGGCTACCAGATAATTTAAATTGTGAATCCAAAAAATGTCACAATTAAAGGTTAATTAAATTTCACTCAATTGAGCTACCTCATTTTACATAAGAAAGGGAAGCTGAGAAGTTAAAGGACTTGCCAAAGCCACAACACTAATAAGGACTAGAAGCCAGATCATGTGGACCAAGGTCATAGTTTTTCCCACTAATCCTAATTGTTCCTTTCCGTACTATTCTTGTCTCATTGATTGTCAAATCCCACAATTCTACTGCCACAAACACTACCTTACATTTTGTTTTGTTCTAATTTTTTTTTCTTTCTATTCTCATGTCTATCACCCAAGTTCAAGTCTTCATTATGTTTTGTCTGTACTCAACAATCTTCTAAACATTTGCCCTGCCTAATAATTTTATAGTGAAAACATAGATTTAGACTAAGAAGTCTTTTTTTTTTAACTAAAGCTTTTTATTTGCAAAACATATGTATGGGTAATTTTTCAACATTGACCCTTGCAAAGCTTTCTGTTACAAATTTCCCTCCCCTAGTCCCCACCCCTCCCCTAGATGGCAGGAAGTCCACTACATGTTAATTATGTTAAAATACTTGACAAATCGAATATGTGTATACATATTTTTACATTTATCTTGCTGTGCAAGAAAAGTCAGATCTACAAGAAAAAAAAATCTGAGAAGGGAAACATAATGCAACAAACAGCAATAGAGAGCATGAAAATGTTATGTTGTGGTCCACATTTCATATCCCTCTCTTTGGGTGTATATGGCTTTCTTCACTGAACTATTGGAACTGGTTTGAAACATTTCACTGTTGAAGAGAGTCATGTCTGTCAGAACTGATCATCATATAGTCTTGTTGTTGTTGTGTGTAATGATCTCATCGTTCTGCTCATTTCACTTAGCACCAGTTCATGTAGATCTCCCCAGGCCTCTCTGAAACCATACTGCTGGTTGTTTTTTATAGAACAATAATATTCCATAACATTCATATACCAAATTTGTTCAGCCATTCTCCAATTGATGGGCATCCATTCAGTTTCCAGTTTCTAGCCACTACACAAAGGGCTGCCACAAACATTCTTGCACATGTGGGGCCCTTTCCTTCTTTTATGATTTCTTTGGTATATAAGCCCAATAGAAACACTGCTGGGTCAAAGGGTATGCACATTTTGATCACTTTTTGAGCATAGCTCCAAATTACTCTCCAGAATGGTTGGATCCATTCACAGTTCCACCAACCATGTATCAGTGTCCCAGTTTTCCCACATCCCCTCCAACATTTGTCATTATCTTTTCCTGTCATTTTAGCTAATCTGACAGGTGTGTAGTGGTACCTCAGAGTTGTCTTAATTTGCATTTCTCTGATCAATAGTGATTTAGAGCACCTTTTCATATGACTAAAAATAGTTTTAATTTCATCATCTGAAAATTGTTCATATCCTTTGACCATTTATCTATTGGAGAGCGGCTTGAATTCTTATAAATACAAGACAATTCTCTATATATTTTAGAAATGAGGCCTTTATCAGAACCCTTAAATGTAAAGATGACTTCCCAATTTATTGCTTCCTTCCTAATATTGTCTTGCATTAGTTTTGTTTGTATAAAAATTTTTTAATGTAACAATCAAAATTATCTATCTGGTGTTCAATTAACAGTTCCAATTCTTCTTTGGACACAAATTCATTCCTTCTCCACAGTAGACTAAGAGGTTTTACAAGTGATCCAAGCCCTTCATTTTATCGATGAGACAACAAAGGCCTCAGAGAAAGAATGGGGACAACTACACATAGGAAGTAGTATGGTCAATATTCAGACCCAAGACCTTTGACTCCAAATTAACCATTTAAAAAAAAAAACATACTTACCTCAAATTTATCTTAAACACAGCTTTCCAATTAATGTTCCTAAACTATAGTTTTTAAAATCACATCTTATTTTAAATTTTTATTTTATCACCTCTATCATAAAGACCTTATATATTGAGAAACATGGGAAAGGCTAAAGCAAGCAAAAATTAGAAAATTTCACAATGACTATAACAAGGTAAATGAAATATACAATCACAAAACAATTTTTAAATGAATGTTGCAAAATTTAAAAAAAATAAACTTAATCCCAACTAAGAAAGAAGAGAAAAAATCACTCTACTCATCCATAGTGGAGGAAGGTATATGGATGTGGAACATGGTGTTTACTATAAGATTTTTTTCAATGTATTAGTTAATTTTAACTGAATTTTTAAAAACTTCTTCCTCTTTCTCCCATTACTATTCTTCCCTACCCTTCCTTTAAGTCTTTTATTTGTTTAAACTTAAAAGACAAAATGAGAAAAGGGGTGACAAACAGGGAGATAATATTTCCATAAACAGCAGAACATAAAAAGAGGATTCAATATAAAACCATGAATTTCCATTTCATACTATTTACTATTTTTGAAAAGCTACATGATAGATATTTATGGACTAAAACATTCATTTCATCAACCATGAATTAGTGTCCCAAGTTTCCCACTTGTCCTCCAACATTCATCACTTTTCTTTTCTATCATTTTGGTCAGATTGGTAATTGTAAAATGTTATCTCAAGGTTGCTTTAAATAGCATTTCTCCAATCAATAATGATTTAGCACATTTTTATATCATTATAAATTGTTTTGATCTCTTCCTTGGAAAACTGCCTGTTCATAATCTTTGACCATTTATCAACTGGAGAATGACTTGTATTCTTTTTTATATATCTTAGATGAGACCTTTATTTGATAAATTATCTATAATTCTTTCCCAAATTTTCTGCTTTCCTTCTGACCTTGGCTACCTTTATTTGTACAAAACCTTTTTTTAATTTAACATATTCAAAATTATCTGTTTTACACCTCTGTTGTCTATCTGTTATTTATTCATAGTTTAGCTATCCATAAGTAATAAATAATATGTTCCATATTCTAATTTTCTTAACAAATCTGTATTTATATTTAGGAAAATGTATCCTTTTTTGACCTTATCTTGGTAAATTATGTAAGATCTTGGTCTATACTTAGTTTATGCAATACTGTTTTCCAGTTTTTCCAACAATTTTTACCAAATTATGCATTCTTATCCCAAATGTTTATGTCTTTACACTTGTCAAATACGAGATTATTATGTTTATTTGTTTCTGTAAATTGCATGTCTACTCTGTTCCATTCATCTATTTCTTAGGGTCAGATAATTTTGATAATTATTCATAGTATAATTTGAGACCCAGTACTAGTAAGCTTCCTTCCTTTACATTTTTTTCATTATTTTCTCTGATAATCTTTACTTTTTGCTTTTCCAAATGAATTATTTTTTTTCCAATTCAATAAAAAATTTGTTGATTAAGTCGGGATAGTTTTGTATATTTAAATTTTGTTTAAAACTATCATTTTTATTAAATTGGCCCTGCCTACAAATGAACAATTAATATTTCTCCAATCATTGACATCTGATTTTATTTCTAAAATGAGTTTTTATAATTGTATTTATGTAATTCCTGGGTTTGTTTTGGCAGGGATACTCCAAGAATTTTATACTGTCTAGAATTATTTTAAATGGAGTATTTTTTTATTATCTCTTCTGATAAAATTTTGTTTGCAACACATAAGAATATTGAGGATATATATTTTTAAATTCATATTATAAAAAAGTTGTTAAAAGTATTGTTTCAACTAACTTTTTTAGTTGTCTTTGGGATTTTCCAAGTATAAAATCATATTGTCTACAAAAAGAGATAGTTTTATTGCTATGATTAGCATTTCCAAAATAATATCGAACAGTACTGGTGACAATGGGCATACTTGTTTCATACCTGATGCTACTGGAAAAGTTCTAGTTTATTCCCATTATAAATAACTCTTGCTTATGGTTTTATTAAATACTTTTTACCAATTTAAGGAAAAAACTTATTTATACAAATACTTTCAAGTGATTTTAATAAAATTAGTAGTAAATGTTATCAAAAACTTTTTCTGCATATATAAACATATGATTTTAAATTTTATTATTGATATAAAATTTTATGTTAATGGTTTTCATTATGTTAAACCATTGCCAAATTTCTGATGTAAATTCCATTTGATCAAAATGTATAATCTTTGTAATATGTTGTTGTAATCTTTTAGTTGGCATTTTATTTAGGATTTTTGTATCCATATTTAGTAATGGAATTATTATATAATTTTCCTTTCTTGTGTTTTGTCTTCCTGGTTTAGATATCAATATCATATTTGTTTCATAAAAACAGTTTGGAAGAATCCCTTCTTTACCTATTATTCCAAATAATTTATTTAATATTAAAATTAGTTGATCTTTAGATTCTTGATACAATTCACATGTAAATTCATCTGGTTCTAGTACTTTTCTCTTAGGAAGCTCATTTATGGCCCATTCAATTTATTTTTATAAAATATGTCTATTTAGACATTCTATTTCCTCTTCTGCTAATCTAGGCAATTTATATTTTGAAATAGTATTCCATTTTATTTAAATTGTTTAATATATTGGTATGCAATTGGTAAAATAATACCTTATAGTTGCTTTAATTTCATCTTCATTGGTGAAAAAATTCACTCTTTTCACTTTTAATGTTAATGATTGTGTTTTCTTTTTTTAATTTTTCAAATCAATTTTTCCTTTTCCTTTTTTTTTTTTACAAAACCAACTTCTAGTTTTATTAATTCAAAGAACAGTGGGGGGGTTTTGAGAAGGGGATTATTTTTAATTGTATTAATCTCCTCTTTAGTTTTTAGCATTTCCAATTTAGTGCTTAATTGGGGATTTTTAATGTGTTCTTTTTCTAGTTTGTTTTTTAATAGCATAACCAATTCATGTGTAATTCATCTAGAATTATATTCATTTCCTTCACTTCTTCCTTATTTATTTTATGATTAGATTTATCTAGTTCTGAGAGGGGAAGATTAAAGTCTCCTACTTTAACAGTACTATTATCTATCTTCATCCATAATACATTTAACTTTTCTTTGAAAAATATAGATGTTATAGTATTTGGTACATATAGATTCAGTAATGATATTGCTTCATTGTCTATGGTACCTTTTATCAAAATGTAAATGCCCTGTTTGGTTTTTTACTTTTTTACTTTTACTTTTAACTAAATCTATTTTAACCATAACTTTGTCTGAGATTATAATTGATACACCCTTTTCACACCAGCTGATACATAATAAATCTACTCCAAAACTCTTTTAACTCTGTATATATTTCTTATTCTTAAATATATTTCTTCTAAACAACATATTCAGATTTTTAATCCCTTCTGCTATTTATGGGTGAGTCCACCTCATTTACATTCAAAAATATAATTACTCTTTGTGAATTTTTCTCCATATTACACTACCTTCCTTCTTAAATTCTTTTTATCCTATCCCTGTTACCTTAGTTTTCTGACTTAAAGTCTTATTCCTTACTTTACCCACTCCTCTGAAATTCCCTCCTAATCTTTCCCCACCACTCTCCTCATTATGTTTTATACATTTAAAAAAAAAAATCTTTCCCCTACTTATGCCCCAGTTTTTTCACTTCTCTACACATTAAAAATATTTCTAAATCTCTTTAGATGTATATGCTGCTGCTTCTTCAACCAAGAGGAGAATAAGCTTTCAATATTACCAGCCTCCATCTGTATCTGCTTCCTCTGTATTATTTCTTCCTTTCACACCCCATTTTTATAAGATAATTTTCCCTTTTAACTTTTTCCTGTCTAATATTTTTAGAATCACTTCATCAGACACAACTCAATTCCAACCTTTTTAAAAAACTATTTTAATAATAAGTTTTTAAAATTTTATTACTACTAATAAAAGCTAATAGGTACTAATATTAACATTTTCAGATATCATAAGTAAAAAATTTGACCTAAATCAGTGTTTTATAGTCTTTTATGATTTTCTCATATTAATTCTGAATCATTTACATAGCATTTTCCTTTGTGTCCTGTTTTTTGTTACAAATACCAGAAAATCTTTCAGTTCATCAAATGATCTTTTTTTTTTTTAATTCATTCAGGATTATACTCAATTTTGCTGGATAAATTGTTTTTGGAAATACTTCAAATTCCTTTGTTCTTCAAAACAAAGTATTCCAAGATCTACAGTAGTTTAGTACAGAAGCTACTAGGTCTTGTGAAATCCTACTTTTGGTTTATTTTTTGGGGGGAGGGGTTGTTGTTATTCTTTTTCATAGCATTTAAACTTTTCTTTTTCCTTAATGCTTGAAATATTTTCTTTTTAACCTAAGAATTTTGAAACTTGGCTATGGCATTCCTCTGTTTTCTTTCTACGATTTCTTTCAGGAGATGATCAGTGGATTCTTTCTATTTCTATTTTACCTTCTTAACTCTACAACTTCACGGCAGTTTTCCTTAATAATTTCTTGTATATTGTAAGCAGATTCTTTTTTTGATCATAACTTTTAGATAGTCTGATGATTTTTATGTTTTCCCTTCTCAATCTGTTCTCTTGATCAGTTGTTTTTCTAATGAGATGTTACTACATATCCTCCCTCCCAAGATTTATTATTTTTGGTTTCTTATACATCATTAATCCTAGTTGCCCAATTCTGTTTTCAGGGAGTTATTTTCTCCCTTAAGAGTTTGTATCTCTTACCACTACACACCTGTCAGATTGGCTATAATGACAGGAAATGATAATGATAACTGTTGGAGGGGATGTGGGAAAACTGGGACACTGATACATTGTTGGTGGAACTGTGAACGGATCCAACCATTCTGGAGAGCAATTTGGAACTATGCTCAAAAAGTTGTCAAACTGTGCATACCATTTGACCCAGCAGTGTTTCTCCTGGGCCTATATCCCAAAGAGATCTTAGAGGAGGGAAAGGGACCCACATGTGCAAAAATGTTTGTGGCAGCCCTTTTTGTAGTGGCAAGAAACTGGAAATTGAAAGGATGCCCATCAATTGGAGAATGGCTGAATAAATTATGGTATATGAATGTTATGGAATATTATTGTTCTATAAGAAATGACCAACAGGAGGATTTCAGAGAGGCCTGGAGAGACTTGCATGAACTGAAGCTGAGTGAAATCAGCAGAACCAGGAGAACATTATACACAGCAACAAGACTATATGATGATCAATTTTGATGGACATGGTTCTCTTCAACAATGATGTGATTCAAACCAGTTCCTATTGTTCAGAGATGAAGATAGTCATATACATCCAGAGAGAGGCCTGTGGGAACTGAATGTGAACCACAACACAGCATTTTAACGCTTTCTGTGAATATTTCCATGCATTTTGTTTTTCCTTCTTAGGTTTTTTTCTTCTTCTCTTTCTAGATCTGATGTTTCTTGTGCAGTAAGATAACTGTATAGATATGTATACATGTATTGTAGTTGTCATATAATTTATCCTATTTAGCATGTATTAGCTTACCTGTCATCTAGGGGTGAGGGTGGGGGGAAGGAGGGGAAAAGCTTGAGAAAAAAAAAGTTTTTGCAAAGGTCAGTGTAGAAAAATCACTCATATGTTTTGTAAATAAAAAGCTTTATTAAATTTTAAAAAAGAGTTTGTATCTCTTTTTTCCAATTGATTAACTTTCTCTTCATAATTTTCTTAAATTTTTATTTAATTTGTCCGTATTCTCTGATTTTTTAATTCCTTTTTAAAAGTTTTTCCTTAAGATTTTATTTTTTTATTGGTTACCTCTTTTCTAATTTTATTTTCTCTCTTATTTGGTTTTTTAATTCCTCTTTAAGTTCTTCCAAGATTTTGGGGAGGGACATGTGACAAATTTAACTTTATTCTTTAGGCTTGGAGTGCCTTTTATTTTTATCTCACTATCTTCTTTTGAATATGAACCCTGAACTTTTTTCACATCAAAATAACCATCAGTGGTTTTTTTTTACCATTATTTAATTTTTTTTTAATTTTACATAGCATATGTCTTATTTTAAGAACTTATTATTATCAAATTTTAATCCCCAGTTGTTGGTTATGTTGATGTAGGCCTCAGGTCCTTTTTACTGTTGTTTCCTGAATTCTGTCTGCAGGGACTCCTCTTTTCCTCCCCTGAGTCCCAGCCAAGCTATCTCAAAAATTTTCATGTCTGGCACTTCTATGCCTGCCTTCCAAGAACAGCAGGGGGTCCTTCAATCTTTCCTCACTCGACAATTAGTCATTCTTTAGATGAACATTTGTGAGGTAAAAGTTCCTGATCTGAAAGCTCCTGAACCTATTATGTAAAAGTTCCAGAGATGAAATTTCTTAAGGTCTCTTCTGCTTCCTTCAGGGCCTGCTGTTTGTGATTCAAAGGAGTTCAGTCTGAAGGAGCTCTCACCTCACCCACACCAAACCTCAGCTCCTTGAGTCTTCCCTGAGGTTTTTTCAACATGTCCTAGGAGGACAATTGCCTTACCCGTTTATTTTTGCTGCTCTGTGTCTATTTTATGGGAATTTTCTGTCTGTGGTGGAAATCTTGAGAGCCTAGAATTTTTTGACCTGCCACTTTCCCAGAATGTTTTTTTAAATTCTTGCTCATAAGAGATGGCTCTATGAGAAAGGAAAAGATACAAAGAATATTTAAGTGATAGAAAAACAAAAGCCAAGAACATTTTTGTTTTAAAATAAAGGAAAGAACCAATTTAACATTTTATTTGAAAGAATGCAGTATAGTATAGTGAATAAAAACAATGAATTAGAAGGACAAAAGATGTAATATTAAAACATGCAGGTTTTGAGTCCAAAAACATGAGTAGGAGCTCTAAGCCTACACTTCCTAGTTATGTGGCCTTAATTGGACAAGGCATTTCAACCATCTGGGATTTACCCTCATCTGTGAAAAAGAGAAACTTGCATCATATGGTCTCTAATATCCCTCCTAGCTCTCACATTCACTGATTCTGGATCATTCTTTAAATTGAATCTTGCCTCTGACACCTACAAATTGTGTGGACTAAACTGCTACAAGTGCTCAGTTTCCTTAATTGCAGTAACCTTCCAATAAGAATAGCGTAAAGATCAAATGAAATTAATATATGTAAACTTTATAACAGAGTATAAATGTCAATAATGATTATTATTCTTCCCAATCAATATTCTGAATGTCCTCTTGCACCATTCTCTCTTCTCAGTCTCCTACTTCACTAAAAAAATTGATGCCATCTGAAAGGCAATTCAACAAACCTGATCCCTAAACTAGTCCATAGCATTACCCATTATTTTCTTTCTCTTCTGGTTTCAGAAGAAGAAATCTCCTCACTAAGATTAATTCCTCTGTCTGTGCTCTTAGTATCATTTCCTATTATCTTTCTCACGTATCTTCAATCTTTCTTCATTTGATTTTTTTTCTATTGACTACAAAGAACGTACTGTCTCCCTAACCATAAACAAAAATACATTTTTCCTTATTCTTCTACCCAAACCAGTAATTGTCCTTTTTTCATCTTTATTAACTCAAAAAAGTGTCTTCATTTTCTGCTTTATTACTTATTTTTTTTTTATTTTTAGTGTGTCTCATTTGATAACTTATTGTTATCAAATTTTAATCCCCAGTTGTTGGTTATGTTGATCTAGGCCTCAGGTCCTTTTTACTGTAGTGTCCTGAATTCTGTCTGAATTCCAGTGTACATTCCCCTACTTTCCTTATAATCTAGTTTCCACCTCACTGATCTACTGAAACCATTCACTAAAATATCATTTGACTTAGCTAAAGTATAAAATTATTAATGTGAGCCAAGAAAATATAAGCTAAAAGTGTTGAGTTTGAATCCAGAGATGCACTTTAATTAATGGATGGTCAAAATATTACATTGGTTTTTGCCAGGCAATATACATCAAGGATATAGTTATCTCAGTGAAAACCAAAGCATAATGTATATATTCAGAGCTGACTGTCATCCTGAAGTCAATTCAAAAAGAATAAACACACTTAGATAAATCAATACATATATAATTCCTTCCTCTTCTTTTATTTTCTTCTATTTCTTCATATTTCTCATTGAAAAAAAAATTAACCTCTCCTTGCTGTTCTCTAGGATTGTATATTCAATTAGGTATATCTTTCCCTTTCCCCTTTCCTTCTTTCTTCATCTATTTGTAAAGCCTCTTCAGATATCCATTTTACTTTCTTGCTCTTCTTTTTCTTTGGACTATTTTTTGGCTGTACAATATTGCAAATTTCTGTCCATAGTTTTTTGGGCAATGTAACAGGTCTAATCCTTAAAACTATTCATCATTTCTATTTCATAATCATAAAGGATGTTGTTTAGGTCATGACATAGAAAATAATGGTTTTCTCTGAGTTTTTCAATGTAAGTCTGAATTTTACAATAAGAAGCTCATGATCTGAGCTAGAATTAGATCCGTCTTGTATTAACTGACAATATAGAGTTTCTTCACTTTTGGATGCAAAATATATTATCAATATGATTTCTATATTGACCATTTGGTTATGTCCATGTGCACATCACTTTTTGAGTTTTGGGGAAAGAATATTTGTTATGAGCAGCAAGTTATTTTTAAAAGTTTTATGAAAAATGCTTTAAACCATATTTATTAAAAAAATTGCAAATTTTAAAACGTTGAAATATTATTTTGTACCCATTAGATTGCATAAGATGATTGAAGGAGAAAACAACAAATGTTGGGAGGGATATAGAAAAACTAAAATACTAATACATTGTTATTGGAACTGTGTACTGACCCAACCATTTTGGAAAATTTAGAATTATGCCCAAAGTGTCCTCAAACTGCTTAGACCCTTTGACCCAACAATACCACTACTAGGTCTATTTTCAAAGAGGATTAGGGGAAAAGGATAAAAAAAATCTATGGTTTTAAAACATTTATAGCAGCTCTCTTTATGATGACAAAGAATTGGAAATTATGGGGATACCAATCAAATTAGGAATGGCTGAATAAGTTGTGGTATATGTGAGAGAATACTACTGTGCTATAAGAAATAATGAGCTCATTGATTGTAGAAAAAACATGGACAGACTTGCACAAATAAGGAAGAGTGAAATGAAAAGAATTAAGAGAGCATTTTGTACAGTAACAGCAATACTGTTTTAAAAACAACTGTGAGCAATTGAGTCATTTTGACAATTATGAATACCCAAATTAACTCCAAAGGACCTATGAAAGAAGACGCTATCTTTATCCAGAGAAAGAATTGATAACTAGAACTACACACACTCACACAAATTTGTGTCTAATACTAGCCATCTCTTGACTAAGAGGGAAGGAAGAAAAAAGGATAAAAATAGAAAGTTTCTTAGTAACTTTACTGTATATTTAAAAGGAATAGCATACATAATATATTTGTCATTTCAAATGCAATCATCTTTTTTTCCAATTTTATGGTTATGGAAATGCTTGTTTTATTTCTTAAATAATTTTAAAAAAAACTATTAGTCTCTACTCTGATTTCTTTTATCTCCAAGATCAAACTTACCTGTTGTTCCAAATATCTTTTGCTGTCCTATCCTACTCTAGCATTCCAATCCCTTATAATGAATGTAACTCTTTGATGAATAAGTATTTAATATGGCAGTACCTATTCAAAGTGTTTTTTAAAGTTTTATGGATCAGTGTTATGTCCAGGCAATTATGGATAACAGTTTTGCCCGTAATACTGGTCATATTTCAGTAATTTATTGCATAAGAACCTGGATTGTAAGATCTAGGCAAGCTATAGTCAAACAGGAAGTGAGACAGTTAAACAGGAAGTGAGACTGTTAAACATTAACGTCTTGGATCCTAGTGAACTTAAATGGATGGGAATGGGTGAATTTAATTTATGTGATCATGATATTTAATTACTGTAGCTGAGAATCCCTCAGAAGAAATTGAGCAGTTCTCAGAGTCAACACAAGGGACAACAAACAAAAAGCAGTGTTGGAATATAATCTCAAAGTTTAAATACCAATATTCTCATTCAATTACACAAAGAAATTATTTTTTATCCACCAGCCCAACTATATGAAAAACATGGAATGTAAAAGAATAATAACAGGTTACAATTTATCCCAAAGCCATTTCTATCCCAGCTTTATTAATAAATAAATAAGGATAGGGGACATCAACAACAAAAATAACGTAGATCCATAAAAATTTAAGAACATTTTAAACAAGTTGTCACCATACCAAATAATGAAAGCTACATAGAACAAAAATTTTTGAATATAGAGAACCAATGGAAACAGAGTTTCTTGCCCTTCTTGCAACAGAAAAGTCCCTCACTTGCTGTTAGTGACCCCATTATCTGTTTCCAGAAACACGGAGCCTTGCAGTTCACCTATTGGGGCTTGGACCCCTCCACTTGGACCCCTCCACACCTGAGCCATTCCTATCACCTCCCACCTAGAAGAATAAAGACAAACCTGGGGACTTTCCAATTGCCGAGGCCCTTTTGCCGTGCAGATGGGGATCAGAGGTAGAAATCCTTCCTTCATTCTTAGAGAAGGCTGGGCTATGTGTAGGAATCCTTCAAAGCCTCCCACAGAGCACTGTCACGTGTATGTCACATGGGCTCTCTTTTTTGATCTTGTAGTTATTTTGAGTTGATCTGAAAGACCCCGGGACGACTTTGGCTCATTTTCTGACCCAAATAAGACATTGGCCACTAGGAGCCAAGTCCAGGCTTTCTAGAAGGAAGAATGAAAAAAGAACCCATCTGCAACTTCTCAAATCCTCTTTTCCCCCACCTCAAAGGTTCCCCCACTCCTGTAATGGAGTGACCACCCCCTCAGAGCCCTGCCTCTTTGAAGCCCCGCCCACCCACTAATATGGACCCCATAGCCCCACTTCCTCAGCTCAGAGCCCCACCCACTCTCTAATATGAACCTCAGAGCCCCGCCCACTCAGTTTATAGCTCCACCCACCCTCTTATATAAACCAGAGTTTATGGGAGTGGGAAAACAATCTGTTGGAATATTTCGGTACTTTGGAAATAGAGGATCCAGATTGATCATAATCCTCTGGGATGGGTAGGAGGTGATGAGGGTGACTTATACTGAAGTTTCAATTACAGGGGGGATGGAATTCTCACCTGCTGTGACTGATAAGCATTTATAGAGTGCCTCTATTAGTGCAATGTAGGCCCATGGGCAATGTTATTTATTTATTTTTAAAATAAATATCTTTTTTCATTTTCATGCAAGTGCTTTTTATAAATATTATTTCACTTAATCTTCACACAGACATCATCTTCAAGAAAAGTCACATAGCTAAGAAATCTCCCAAGTGGAATTTGAATTTGGTTATTCATGACTAAGCCCAGTGATCTCTTCACTGCCGCACCAGAGGCGGTGCTGGGGTCAGTGTAAGCGGCTAAGTGCAGCTCTGAGCAGTTCAGGGCAGGAGGAGGGTCTGGCAAAGCCTCTGGGCCAAGCTGAATGCCCTGCAGCGGACAAGGGTCTCAGCACCCAGAGTAGCCCTACAAGGAGTTACCATGAAGTCTCTGATGCTGGGTTAAATGGCCAGCAGTACAAGCAGATACAGGCTTCTCGGTTCCATTGAAGCAGGCCTCTGAGCAGAAATTTGAACGGGGGGTGGGGGGCACTGAAATCCATATTAGAGAGTGGGCAGGACTATGAAGTGAGGAGGTGGGGTGCTATGGTTTGTATGAAAGGGTGGGTGGAGCTATAAACTGAGTGGGCGGGGCTCTGAGGTGCATATTAGAGAGTGGGAGGGGCTCTGAGCTGAGGAAGTGGGGCTTATGGGGGTCCATATTAGTGGGTGGGCGGGGCTTCAAAGAGGAAGGGCTCTGAGGGGGTAGGTCACTCCATTACAGGAGTGGGGGAACCTTTGAAGTGGGGGAGAAGAGGAGTTGAGAAGTTGCAGATGGGTTCTTTTTTCATTCTTCCTTCTAGGAAGCCTGGACTTGGCTCCTAGTGACCAATGTCTTGGTTGGGTCAGAAATTCCATACACATATAGGAACTCCTGATTGCCCCCCCCCAAAAAAAAAATACCTGGAACTTATTTAAATCTTCAAAAATAAACCTGAAACCTGGGGCTAAGGCTTTCATGCAAAGGAAAAGTACTCAGTGTCCAATGCTACTCATCCAGACCTAGAGTCCATACAATTTACCCTACCAGTGAAATTCAAGGTATACCTGTGGCTTTTCCCCTTTCTTCCCCTCTGCTCTCTATCTGTTATCCAAAATTTCCTACCTGTGTGTGGTCTAGGAACTCAGCATTGTCCAGAAAGCCTTCTTTCCAAGAGACTTCATATATCAATTATCCTATATTATATGAAATATATATACATATATAATTGCTTTTTATTATTGAAAGGAACTAGAAATAAAGAATTGCTCATCAATTAAAGAATGAACAAATTATGTCATATGGAGATACTGGAATATTACTGCAGCCTAAATTATGGAAAGAATGGCTTTTGATAAATTTGAGGAAATTTGAACAAATTGATACAAAATGAAGTGAACAGAAATAGTACAATGTGTACAACAATAGCAATATTGAAGAGAAAGACAACTACAAAAGACTTCAGACTGAAATATACCTATCCTGCTCCTCTTTCAAATTCAAATTAGACAATTTGATAAAATAATCCAAACTGCTATGTTAAAGAGAAAGGATGGGATTAAGATTAGCAGCTTTCTTTCTTTCCAATAATATTCTTATGGTTTCAGCTATTACCTCTGTCCATTACTGAACATATCTCCTAGCATTTACTGAAACTTAGTTTTTTATAGTTATTTTTTTCAGTTGTCAATTAGATTATCCACTCACAAAGATTAAAACAAAGTGGGGAGGAAAGAATAAGGAAATTTCATTTTACCCCTTAAAGAACACTACCAAGGTGAAGAGAATTATTCTACAACTTAAGATGAGTACCTTACAATGAGTATACATAGAAAGACCATTTATTTTGCCTTGGGAACTGGGAATCAGACAGAACTTTAGATACAAAATAGTGTAAGTAGGAAAGCATGGACTCCGAAAGATTTCCTGACAAATGGAGGAAAAAATTATCATTAGGCAAATGGCAAAAAAAAAAAAAACCCTACACAATCAGTGACATAGGAACATTCTTGCCATTAAGCAATCCTTTTATCTTTTCTATTAGTAAAAAGATTTGGTATTTCCAAGACAGAGGCATAGGAAAAAGGAAGTCAGGGAGAAAGATGTACTAGACAATGATATAGAAACTGTTTAGAAGACTGAACTCAATATAGATATATGTATATTGTGTGGGTCTATGGGTGGGTGTGAATAAGTAGGGATATAAAAATATATCTGTCTTAACTGCAGCCAGCTTGGGGAAGGTGGTGGGAATGAAAGAGGAAAGAAAGAATAAAATTAAAAGTGCACAGCAGAGAACAGTAGAATACCTTGCAAGGAAGCAAAGAAAGCCTGGGCACTCATAATTTCTT
Source organism: Myrmecobius fasciatus (assembly GCA_023553655.1). Classification (NCBI taxonomy): domain Eukaryota; kingdom Metazoa; phylum Chordata; class Mammalia; order Dasyuromorphia; family Myrmecobiidae; genus Myrmecobius; species Myrmecobius fasciatus. The sequence goes on along the minus strand of JAJPUD010002476.1, from coordinate 213,539 downwards.
AATTTATTATATATATATATATATATATATATATATATATATATATATATACGTATATATATATATATGTTTTCTTGAAATGGAAGTTTATTGTGATATATTTTGAATCCTCCCTGATATTCTGCTGGGTACATGACAATATTTTGTTCTGTTTTCCTTTTCTGTCTTTCTTTTTCTATTCTATTTTTTTTTTAATTTGGTATTCAATAATTTTTTTCAAGGAGAGAGAGAACTCAAAATAGATAACTTAGAAGCTTTAATTCCATGAGGAAAATTTTATTAAGAACTTGTTATGTTTTAGGCATTATGATTCTGGGAGCAAAAAGACAAAAGTGAAATAATTACTTGACATCAAAGAACCTACATTCTGTCAGGAGAAATATTATGTGGGTTTGCATGTGTGTATGTGTGCACACGTGCACACGTGTGTAAGAATGCATAAGACAAATAAGTTGAAATTTTTGATTTGTTTGTTTTTTGAGAGTAGGTCTCCTTATCTCACCCAGGTTGCAAATAAGGAAGCCACTCACCAACCTGACCCCATTGCTGATTGGCAAGAAAGTGTTAATTTAATTTGTTTCCAAGCTCAGGATAGTTGACTCCTCCTTAGACAGCCTGATGATCTCTCTGGAGATTCATTATATTGGTGCTTGTCTTATTGCTGTATTTTTTTTTCTTGGCTGAGGCAATTGGGGTTAAGTGATTTGCCCAGAGTCACACAGCTATGAAGTGTTAAATGTCTGAGGCCAGATTTGAACTCAGTTCTTCCTGACTTCAGGACTGGTTCTCTATCCACTGGGCCACCTAGCTGCCCCTGTCATCCAATTTCTTTAGTCTTTTTCTGTAGCTTAGACCTCATAAACTTAAGAAATTTACCAGCCTCTGCATCTCAAGTAGTAAGGAAGACAGGCATTTGTTAGAATGTAAACTCCCTGAGAGCAGAGACAGCCTTATTTTTATATTTGTGTTCCAGCACTTAGCACAATACTTTGCACATAGTATGCACTTAATAAATAGTTCATTCATTCATTCATGTGCTACTAGCCAAGCTTAATTGAAATTTTGAAATAGATGCCTACAAAATCTATCTAGTGAAATCATTATCACCCTCATCAAAAAATGATGAGGATAAGGTAAAAAAGAAATAAACAAAATAATTAATCTGAATATTGCCTGATATAGTATTGATGGAGTATTTCTAGAAATGACTTTTAGTGAAAGTGGGGTGTGGAAACAAAATGGTTAGGATCTCCAATATCAAGCTTCAGTGAGGGAACTCCTTAATGTTGAAGAAAGTAGCTCATTAGAGATCTACCAATTTGTGGTTGTATTTTTTTCCTTCATTACCTAATTCAAAACCACATGGGCTACAGTCTTAAATGCACCATTCTTTTTATTTCAGACAGAAGGTAAAATGTCCTTCATGTAAAGAGATCTAAGGAAGCCTCCCATTTATCAATAGCTGACTCCATACATAATCAGTACCTTCTCCTCTGAAGTAGGCTTCAAGCGGCAGATGTACTTCCTGAACATGGACTTTTCCAAACCAGAAATGTAATTATGGTTAGAGAACATTAAATGCTGCTTCTTTCATCTTCTCAAAACAACCTAAATAATGCTGAGAGAGGGTTTTGAGTGTAACCTACCACAAATGCTTGGTTATCATTTTAGTCTTTATGCCTTCTGGTTTATATACCTGTTCCTGTCCTTAAGTATGAAATTTCCCTTTCTCTTCTTCTTTGCTTTTCAGAGAAAAAAAATGATAATCTTTCCATTGTACAGTTAGACTGTCTAATCTTCCAAAAACAAAAATTTGGCCAAAAATGACAGAGAAAACAAAAATCTTGCATAAAATTTGTTGTGGCTTATCTTATAATTTTATAAGTCCTGATTGACTTGTTCTTTTCCCCCCTCTATATTTTAGTTATACTCCTTTAATTAAATAAAATTTTACTGATGTCTTTACTTTTTGAAATAACAGTCATATCTGAATATAACATAACCATCCATATCACTCTCCCACAATATTACCTGAATTGTAATAAAGACAAATAAGCAGAAACAAATGAACAAATGGTGCAAAGACCTTATCTGACACTGTAACATTCCCTTGGTACAACCACCCATTTCACTATCAAAAAAATAAATATTCCTTTGCTTTCTCAAAATCAAACATTTATCATAAAAATCCTCAGTATTTTATTTTAATTTAGTATCATCTTAATTACATTTTTGTACTCAGATCTATATGTATAATTTTCTTCTAAATTCCGTATATTTATCATTTTTATGGCATAATAATATTCTGCCAATTAATTTTTCCATCATTTTAATATACTACAATCATGTTCAGTCACTAATCACTGGAAATCCACATTGTTCCCATTTTTTTCCTTCCACAAAAAGTGCTTCTTTAAATATTTTGGTAAATATGGGAATTTTCTGTCTTTGACCTCCTTGCAATATATGCCCAATAGAAGAATCAGTGTTTCAAAAAATGTGAATGGTTTGCCCACTTTTTTATAAGTCCAAATTATCTTCCAGAATGCTTGATTCAATCACAGGTTCATCAAAAACATATAACTATCTTCCTATTGTCCTTAAAACAATTACTGCTTCTATCAGTTTTTTTTTAATCTTTTCCAGCTTGCTAAGTGTGAGACCAAATCTCAATATTGGTTTAATATATTTTCTCTAATTATCAGTTATATGGCTTGTTGCTAGTTGAAAACCTCTTTTATATATGCTATTCATATTCTTTGACAATTTACCTATTGAAAAGTGGTTCTTGGGGCAGCTAGGTGGCGAAGTGGTTAGAGCACCAGCCCTGAAGTCAGGAGGACCTGAGTTCAAATCTGGTCTCAGACACTTCCTAGCTGTGTGACCCTGGGCAAGTCACTTAACCCCAATTGCCTCAGCAAAAAAAAAAAAAAGAAAGAAAAGTGGTTCTTTGTCTTAATATGGGCTACTCCAAAAGTCTGAGCAACTATAACTCCTTAAATGTTCACTTCATCCTATATTGGTGTTTATTCCCTATATGTGTTAAATAGCATATCTGTAGCAATTATGAAAAGTTTTTCTTCTTATCCTAGTTATACTGATTTTGTTTATACTAAAGTTTTTGAATGCTGTTGTAGTTGATTTTATTTTTTCCTTTATATAATCTCCTCTATACACTGCTTGCTTCAGACTACCTCTTCCCTTCTCTTAGCCCCCAGTAATAATTACAAAAGACTCTCTGAATGTAAGCAGTCCTTTTCTTTTGGTTGTTGTTTGTCCTTCATTATCAAAGAGGACTATGACATCAGGGAAGTGATACCATGACATGCAAATGAGTTGGATATAAGTAAGGGAAAACTATGCAAAGCCACCAGCCTCACTTTCTCTTCCAGTGCCATCTGGATCCAGTGGCCAGATATAGATCAAGATAATGAGAGATGGTTCTGGAATGCAGTTCAGTAATCAAAACAACTCAACTACAATTAGCAAGAAGAAATGAGTATCCTTTTTATGTTATTTCTTTGTATTATATTTTGATAAAAAAATTAATATGTCTAGTACTTGTCAGGCACTGTGCTGAGCACTGAGAATTCAAAAAAAAAAAAGAAACAAAACAATTCCCACCTTTTTGAAGCTGTTATTCTCCTAGTTATACATATACAGATATGTATATATTACATATATATCTGTATATATATGATTTCTCTGAAGATGATTCTCAGGTATATATATATGTATATATATTTATGTATCTGAATTTATATATTATATATATGGATATAGGCATATATACACATGTGTATTGTGTGCATGTATGACTATGAATATATATATACACACATTTCTGTGAGTCATCTTCAGAGAAATAATAGTTAAACCTTTGAGAACTGAAGTAGTTATCATGAAAGAAAGTATAGAGATAATAGAAGCTTGTAGAATTTCCCCAAGTTGGCAGGCAAGATATAGATGATGAACAAAAAAAGGAGATTGAGAAAGAATAGTCCTGCAGGTAAAAGGTAAACTAACAGAGAATAATGTTATGAAAAGCCAGAGATGAAAGAGTGTCCAGGGAGATAGGCTGTATCAAATGCAGTGAATGGGTCAGTAGATAAACACTGAAGAAAATATCATTGCATCTGTCAATTAAGTAATCAAAGATAACTTTGGAGAAAATAGGTTTACTTGAATGCTGAGGCTGGAAACTAGATTGCAAAAAGGAAAGGAGTTGAAGCAGAGACAAGATCCAAGAAAATTCCTGAAGGATATATGATAAAAAATGCTAAATACCTCCAGACAAAGAAGTGGTGGAACCTGAATGCAGACCAAAGCACATTATTTCTTTACTTCTGTATTTTCCTATATATTTAGAAGGGTACCTGTGCTTTCCTTCATAAATCAATGTGGAAGTTAGTTTTGTATGACTGCATATACATAACATATCAAATTGCTCACCTTCTCAATGAAAGAGGAGGGGAAAGAGGAAGAGAGAGAATTTGAAACTCAAAATTTTAACAAATGAATGTTAAAAATTGTTTTTACATATAGCTGAAAAAAGAAATATTTGAAGACATAAATTAAAATAAAATACATAGATGTAAAGGCAGTGATTTTTAGGCAGCATTCCACCTCTCCCCTCTAGAAATTGTGATGAACAAGGGATAGGTTGAGGAATGATAGGAATAAATAAAAGTTTTGATTTTTTTTTGTTTTTAATGTGTCTCTTTGTGTGTTTAAGGATGTCTGAAATAGGCATGTTTCAAAGTAATATGGAAGAAATCAGTTTATAAGGAAATGATACAAAATTGAAAGAGTGTGAGAATTTTATACTTTTGCTAGAAAAAAAAGGAAGCGATAGTATCAAAGGCTAATCAAGATTATCAAGATAAAGGAGGACTACATCACTGTTGAAACCTGGGAGAAGGGAAGAAACAGAGAGAGAAGATATAAACAAGTTCTGAAATGAAGAGAATAGAAGGGGAGTTCATATCAAATGCTCTCAGTATTTCTTAGTAAAGTGAGAAAGAAAATCCTAAGCTAAGAGAAAAGGGAGAGTAAGATATGTGGGGGATATGCACAGGAAAGAAAAGTTTTGAAATAGTTTCTGTGGCAAATTAGATAGACAATCAATTAGGAATGATTTAAAAAAAACTGTCTTGCTGTACTAGAGTCCTAGTTGAGGTTGGATAATATCATTGAAGCCAAAATATTTCATTTGATAAGACCTTATTTTTCAAATTTGTGTGTCCTGGAATTCTGACAGATTAAAAATATTCATATATAATAGGTTGCTACATACTGACAATCATGCATGAATTTTCCCTTTATGAAAGCTATTCATTTCATACTGGTTGACAATATTAGTTTGTATCAAACTATTAAAATCCATTATCTAAATTGATAATAACTCTTCTGTTATACTCAACGTGCATTTTATTATTATGACAATGTATAAAATGTGAAAAATGTATATTGGTTCATAGTACAAATATGGATTATTTCAGTGTGTTTTATTAATGTTTTAATTTTATCATTTGTTTCATTACATGGGAAACAGAAAGAAACATGAGTATTTGCTTTGCATTAGGAAGAGTTAGAGTTAAAATTATTTCAAGTTTTAAATAAATTGTGGTGATAGTTTATATCATATTATCAGTAAATTTCCAGAATAGGATGTGCATAAAAGTAATGCTACGTAAGATGTTTTAAAGTCTTTGTGGTTGTTCTTCTCTACTTAAATGCACAGTTAACTGATGAACTATTGAACCATAACTTTGTTGTCTTTGTCCTGCCATGTTACTCTCCTGATGTTTGGGAGTGAAAAAAAGAATTAGGAAGTATGTGTATATTTGTGTGTGCATGCGCACATAATTTGTTTATTTATAATTCAAGAAGGGAGCCAATTTTTAGGCATGATGACTGCTGAATAATATTTAGAAAAGAATAGAATATTTAGAAATGAAATTATATTAATAGAGAAGAAATGACTGCTTAGCCATCATTTCTTAATTAGCCTTTTTCTGAGTAATAAAATAAAAATTTTTAGATCAAAGATAAAAATTAACATCACACCAAGATTAAAGTTAAGAAGAGAAAGAATTCAGTTGTAACTGCTCCAATATGATCTTTTTTTGATGTGCTATTGGTATAGAAAAATGAATGCCAATCAATTAGCAAACATTTATTAAGCATCTACTATGTGCTAATCATTAAGAAAAGAATAAAGATAAAAAATATGCCAATATAAAAAATTTAACCAAAATAAATTAATTGTCACAATGAAGAAGTCTAAAGATCCTTGAAATCACCTTAGCCAGCAAACAATTGTCTTGCTTGCCAAGTAGAAAGATATGGCAGCCAAGGGTAACACCAGTTTAGAATATAAACTCATTTGCAAAACTTTACAGAGAAGAATGTTGGAAGATTATGAGTAGTATCACCTCATAAAATTGTGAAACTCTGGGAAGGGAAAACCAAGTTTGGAACAAGCTGGGTGTGAATTTTAATAAAGTTATTTCACCCCAAGAGTATTTAAAGATAAAACTGCAAGAAGGAAAACAAAGAAAAGAAAAATGAAATAGAAACTGCTGTGATAATTTTCATCCATAACAGAATTACATTTGTATTTTTACACCTCACTTCATCACAGAGGAAGTAAGGATAGCACTAAAATTATTATGGGAATAGCAGTTAGACCACAACATGTATGTATAGAGGAAATCATTGTTAATAGTAACATAATTTTGAAGGCATTGAAGCTACAATATTAAAGATAGATAATAAAAAGGGGGAAAGGGAGTAATACTGAACAAAAAGGGAATAAAGACCATAGATGCTATTACTATTGAGGTGATCTCAAGGACTTTAATAACTCTTGACTTATGTGCCTGCATTCTCATTTCTATTAAATTTTTACAAGAATGCTCTAAACATATATGGAAGATATCCTTAAAATATGAAAAGGAAATAGGCAAGCCTTTGCAAATTATACCCTGCAGTCAACAACATCTTTACAATTTCACAAGTGACTAAAAAGTCTAGAGGATGCAAAGCCCTGTTGAACTTTTTGTTTCTTGATTATTTTTAAAGCATTTGATATAGTAGCATAAAATAGTTCTTGGAAGACTCTCCCTTTAAAAAATTTTTCTCATATGTATGTTTAGATTATACAAGAAACTTTGTCAGAAGATTGTGATTACTGATCCCAAGAGAGACATCAAATAGAGAAATTCATGCTCACAAAAGGTATTCATTCACATAATGCAGGATATTCAGCTGCATTTAAAGTAAAAAGGAATTCTATAGATGGTGAGGTTCTCCAAATTCCTATGTTTGGCACTGATGTTGATATGACTTCATCAAGCACCAGAATAATGTTCTCCTAAATGCAATCCACAACTATTCAGCAAGTCAACAAGAATTCATTAAATGTTTAATTTCTGCTAAACACAATTCTAAGTACTAAAATAGAAAAGGCAGTCTCTGCCTTCAAGGAATATATATTCTGAAGAGAAAGAAAAAAATATAAATAACTGGGAAAATGCAAGACATATTTATAGTGGATTAAGGGTAATATATAAGGGGAAGGCACTTGCAGCTGGGGACATGGAGAGAGAAGAGACAAGAAAACCATTCCTGTAATGGTGAGATTTGAGATGTTTTGAAATAAATCAGAATAATTAAGGAAATACAAAAAAGAAAAACCAAGAAGAATAACTATATAACTATATGTGTGTATGTCTATATATATATATATATATCAAACTATATATAACTGAGTAAAAATTCATTCAATTGGTTCAGCAGTACCTAGATAGTCACCTTAATTAAGAAATAATTGGGTCCAGAATTGAATTTTTAAAAAAGATAGCAATCTAGATTCCATTTGGAAGAATTTGGTACTTCCTTTTAAAAATCCCAAGTTGTTCTCTGAAATAAAAATTCTTCTTAAAAAAAAATAAAAACACCCAGCATTTTTCTTATGATACTCCATAAATATGAGTCAAAGAACACTAACATCTCTGAAAAATCAAAACTGTGAGTTATCCAAAGGACAAAATGGAAATTGCAACATATCACCAAAAATAATTTATACTTAAGAAGTAGTTTAAAGTATTATCCAGAAATGTGATACCAGAAAGAGAGTTGACTAGTCATGTATGAGAAGTTAGAGATAATAGAGACAATTTGAATGTTGCAATGGTGTCCATAAAATCTTGAGAAATCTAGAGCAGGATCACTATCTTATACATTTACATTTACCTATTGAATATTTCCACTTTGATATCCACAGGTATCTCAAATGAAATATTTCCAATTCAAAACTCATTATCTTTGCTGTTCAATCCAACCATTTTCTATTGCAATCTTAGGCAGAAACATTTTTCCATTTACATAAATTCATAATGAAAGAGTCATCCCCAACTCTTCAATCACCATAAATAACTGATTACCAACTTTTACCTATTCTGTCTCTTCAGTGTCTGTTATATCTATCTCCTCATATTATAATCACTCTAGATCAGGCCTTCATCTTGAGTGGCTATTTGTAATAACTTCCTCATTTATTTCTCTGCATCCAGACTCATTCTCTTTTTAATCTATCCTCTGCACAAGTTTAATTAATATTACTAAAGCACAGGTATGACCATGTTATTTTATTTGTAGAAGGTCTAATGCCTCAATGTATTAAGGATTAAGTATCATCTTTATTTGGCATATAAAGGCTCTTTATAACCTGGCTTCAGTCTGCTTTTTTAGGCTGATATATAATACCCTTAATAACAATTAAGCTTCAGCTGAACTATCAGCTATGTGATACAATATATAGAGGGCTCGTCCTTGAGTCAGAAAAAGTTGACATTTGGCCTTAGGCAGTTACTAGCAATTTGGTCCTGTACACTTAACCCTATTTCCTTTTCTTGTTTGTAAGATGAACTGAAAGAATACTCCAAATGGAGTCATAAAGAATTGATCATGTCTGAAACAACTAGGCAAACAAGCCAACTTGCTAGTTCTAGAACTGGTGTCTTATCTCTTGGTTTCCATGTCTTTATATAGGCTATGCACCATTTATGAAGTGTTTCTTCCCTTCCTCATCTTTAGAGCTTAAATTGCCTGTCTTCAAATTCAGCTCAGGTATCACCTCCTTCCAAATATCTTTTCTGCTTGTTGATGGTCCATTCATCAGAATTTGACATTCATTTTGTGACTTTGCTTGTATTCTTTCAGTAGAATGCAAACCCTTTAAGAATAAAGTTTATCTGATTCTTTTATTTTCATCACCAAGAACTGCCAATGTGCTTTGTACACAATTGGCTTTTAATTAATACTCGTTGATTGATTGTCACATTCAACTGGACCCCTCTGGGTGATTAACAGATGTGAAAAGATTTTGATCTATACATTTGGAAAAAGTTGGTAAGATCATAGGTACATTCAAATATGGATGTCTTTTTAAATAAAATGATTTTAAGTAATGATTCTGGCTCCCCATTTTAGAAACCAGGAAATCAATGTTCAGAAAGGGTACGTAGTTTTTCTATGATTCCATGTTTAGTAAGATCCATTCCACAAATATTATCATTATTTGAAAAGTATTTTTGTGTAGCAATGGAGATTCAACAACAAAAATGAAACAGTTCCTGCCCTCCAAATGACTCATAGGGTTACTTCCCACTAATTTCATTAGTCTGGGAGTATTTAGGAGTTTTCATTTTTGGGAACTATAAAGTATTCTGTTGGAATCAAATTTACAGAATGATGTTTTCATATATCCTGAACGGCTTTTCTGGTCATTTGGAGTCAATAAAACTAAGTGCCTCAGAGAAATAATGATGTTCTTTTGTCTACCATAATTTATATACAAAGTTCCTTTCAAAGTAAGTATTCTGCCTCTCTGCTATAGGGTACATTTAAACATTTTAAAGTGTATAGAACATTTGTATATTTCTTCAGCTTTCTATCATCTCTTCTAACAAACTACTGCATTGCTATCAGTCAATCAAAAAGCATTAATTAGAATCTAAGTGCAAGACACTATACTTAGGAGATAACAAAGACAAAAATACAACGGTCCCTGCCCCCAAGAAACTTCTATTCTAACTTGGAAGACAACATGGTTAGATACAACATACATATATTATGAACAGTAAGATTTATCCCAAACAAAAATTAGCATGTTCTTGGGTCTAGGTACTTAATACAGAATAATGGCTAGTTGAGGACGGACCTTTATCAGTCAATGGGTGTTGAATTAAGCACTCACTGTGTCAGGCACTATAATTAGCACAGAAGATACACTGAAGTTAAAACCATGAAGAACTTTCATTCTATCAAGATAGTATGAAAATAATATCAACAATATAAATAGAAAGCAATCTCACAGTAAAGGCACTGATGACATTATGAAACAGGAAAATAGTTCTGTAGAAGTAGTCATCTGAGCTAAATTTGAAAGGAAGATAAGGAAGCCAGGAGGTGAGAAGGAGAAAGAAAACATTCCAGGCATAAGGCATATCCAGTATAAAGGTAAAATGGGGTGTCCTATGTGAGGAACAGAAATTAGGATTTCAAGTGGATTGTAGAGTTGAGGGAAAGTATATAAAGATTGGAAAAGTAGGTTAGGACCAGGTGATGAAGGGTTTTAATTGCCAAAAAGAGGGCTCTAATTTTTTTTTTATCCAGAAGGGATAGCCATTCAAGTTCATTGAGTGCCCATGATTTAGAGAAATCATACTGATAGTTGAGTAGATGATAGATTGGAGTAAGCAGAAGACTGAGGTAGGAACACTAGTTAAGTGGCTACTGCAATAAATACTTAAGGTGAGAATCTATAGGAAGGTGATGGCTATATTGATGGAAAGAAGATATTGGAAAGAAGTTGTGAAGGTTAAAAACACGGGATTTGACAATAAATTGGATATGTAGGTTAAATGTGAGTGAGGAATCTGGAATAGCATTAAGGTTATGAGCCTTGTGATAGGGAGGATAGCAATATTTTCAACAGTAAAAGAAAAATTGAGAAAAGGCAAGGTGAAATAGTTTCTTAGTAAAAAATACATCATAGTTCATGCTCATTTCTCCTGAAAGGCAGGAAAATTGGCATTACTAAAGTCCTGGTTAATTACTTTATTTTTTTCTGTCTGAAGACTATTTTCTTTCATCACCATATAAATTATATCCAATGAGTAGAATATTTATTTGCACATTTCCCCTGAAGAGGATATGTTTTGAAGACCAAGTTCACTGCTCTGAAATAATTCCCTTTACATTTTAATGACCATTTGCATCACACTTGTGGTATGCATAAATACACTATGATATATGCATGCTGTGTAAAGATACATAAACATAAAGGCTATGCATATAGATATAGCAAATATACGCAACATACCCCACGGCCACAATTGAGCTTGACTGTTTTATATTCACACATTACCTACAAATGAATAAAAGAGATTGAAAAGCTATATGATGATTTTTCACCATTAGTTTCCTAAGATAGTATTGAATAAACTAGTAACTGAAGAGTAAGGAAAGTCAGAAGAGAAGAGATATGGAAGAAGAGTAGACACCAGAGAATAAAATAATCATAATAAAATAGTTGTGTTATAAAATAATTTACACAGTTTTCTCCTGTCAGCAAATTTATGGGGATTAAGTAACATAAATTTTATGATCCTAAGTTTATAGATGTAAAAAGAAGAAAATGACCCAAAATTGTACCTGGACAGATTCCATATGGTGTCCTTGACTTGTGGTTCTAGTATTAGAGCTAGAAGATATTCTGGAGATCATTTAGTCCAGTGATTCTCAGTCTGTTAGCAATGAATCTGAGTTACTGCAATAAACATTTACGTTAACCTTTACCATTTTGGAGAATAAATAAAACATATAGCAATCTATTTGTTGCTATTTTTCAGATGTGTGTTCTTTGTATGATGAATAAAATGTAATTTCTTAATCAGTTGGTATTAATAATGTAATTTCTATCCTGTAGTGACCCATAGCATTTTTACTTCATAAAACAATTTTTCATTTTCAAAAAGATTGGGAACTATTGACTAGTCTAATCCCCTAATATTACAAATGAAAATACTAAAACTTAGAAAAGGGGATGACTTTTCCAGGATCACATAGATACTAAGAGTTGGCATTTGAACCCATATTCTCTAACTCCAAATCTGGTGGTGTTTCCATTTCAACTAAAATGCAAAAGAAAGTGATTCTTTCTCTCTTCATCTGTATATCTTTGCAAAAGAAACACATGGCCAAAGACAACCCTGATCAATTTCACTTTGTTTAGAAAACCCAGATGTTTATTAGAAAAAGTAATAGAAGTTAAACTGGAGTACCAATGCCTAATCTTATAGTTTTGTTTGTTTGATTATATTCCAGCTTCTTCCTCTTGGCCAGCTGTGCCACATGAAATAAATCTAATTTTCATTTGGGTTTTGAGAATTTCAAGGCACTCCTCAAGATGCCTGGAATCACCTGGGGACATTGCAGATCATTTTGGTTTTTCTACTGATCCTTTGAGATTAAAAGAGACCCTCAGAGGAAGATATCAGTTCTTGTCACCATTAAGGAAATATTATGTGAATAGAAAATATATTAATAACAATTTACACTTCTAAAGTCCTTCAGTATTTTCCAACTGATCACACAATGATCTTTTCAAGAAAGAAGTACATTTGTTGTGGTTCTCTTTTTAGAGATTAGCAAACATATTCAGGAAAGTTAAGTGATTTTTCTTGGATCCATGTTTTAGTTAGTATTGGAACTGGAATATGAATACACATGTCCTGATTTCAACAAATATTTATCAAGCATCAATTATGTACAAAGTATTTTGCTCAGCAATGTTGCTACAATAGCAAAGAAATAGTACCTTCTCTCAAGAAACTTTTTACTCAGGAATAGGACAGGGAGTGTGGTTGCAGAATGTATACAAATAAATAAATACAAAGTTTATACAAAGTAATAGAAAACAATTTCAAGAAGACAGTGTGGTACAGGAGAAAAAGCCTGCCTTTGGAGTCAAAGTGCTTGAGTTTAATTGGCTCCTTCGGGCTCAGTTTCCTTATGCTCATTTGTAAAATGAGAGGAATGAAATAGATGGCTTGAGAGGCTCCATTCACCTCTATAACTCTGAACCTAAGATATTCAAGAAAAGAGGAGACAGAATATGAATAACTAGGGAGATCAGGAAAGGTGCCATGAAGAAAGTGGCATCTGAATCATGTTTTAAAGGAATCACAACTTCTTTGAGATAAAAGTTAAGTAGTGCATTGCAGACATTTAGTATAGAGGAATAGTTAGTAGGCTATTTCAACAGGAGCAGAAAATATACGTGATATAAAATAAGTCTGGAAAGGTAGGAAGGAAACAGATTGTACATCCTTTTAAATGACAGATTAAGGATTTTCTCTTAAGATAAATTTCAAATAATTAATCAGCTTATTGTGTATCTTAAACATTTGTTGAATGAATGAATAAATAAACAAATATATTGGGAGATCATGGGCATGAGATAGACAACGGGGTTCAATAGAAGAAGGGCAGGACGTATAGTCAGAAGATGTGTCCCACCTTTATTTACTATCCTACTGTGTTGGACACTTGATATTTCTAATCCTCAGGTTCCTCATTTGTAAACAAGCAAGCTGAACTGGATAACCTTGAAGGTCCTTTTATATACCTTTCATCTCAATGGGTTTCTGATTTTCAGAGTGACTCCCAGACTGACGTGACCTCTCCAGGTCATCACCATGTCTATTAGTCTTGATTTCCTTACAATACTGAGTCCTTTGTTCACTGGTGAGCTATATCTTTTGGCAACTTTTCAATACATGGCAAAGGAGAATTTGGAAAATGAGACTGGTTTCATATTCTCACAGATCTGTTTTGCTCCTAGTGTCTAGCTTCCATGGTTATGGCATGGTAATGGGTACCACAGAAATGTGCTAGCAGATGAAACGATAATATATGTACACTCCACCTCCTCCTGGCTTGATAGAATCTATGCTAAATATAAACAAATCATTTGCCTTCTCATTTGACAGGAAGAAAGAGAGAAACAAGATGATGGGGAAATTACTGATGGCATAATTTTAAGGAATACATAAGCTCTTAATTCCAAGAAACATTTTCTTACTTTCAATCTACAACATGAACAGAGAATACTGGAGGATGCAGTATACATCTTCCTCTCCCTCCTACCTACTCAACTAATTCCAGAACTTCAATCTGGGGAGGTAAAGTGATTGAAATGTCAGACTAATAGTAGGCATTAATAAATTCTGAGACTGCCAGACAACTGCCATATTGTCATATATATATGTTTGTGTGGAGGAAGATGTCCACATGGGGTTTAGCCATCATCAATAGAATAGTGCTTCCATGTGTCCCAGATATTGGTGACCTTATGTTAGATATCCTATATCAATCAATCAATCAATCAATCAATCAATCCAATGAGTATTTATTTAGTTCCTACTCTGCACTATACACTGAGGATACAAGTAACTAAAATGAAGCAATCCCTACTTACAATGGGATTACATTCAAATGGGGGAGACACCAAACACATATAAAATATGTATCCAGCATAAATATGAAATGAATAAATACATAAATATATGACAGACAAATGATAGATATATAGTTATATGATAAAAAAGAGACAATAGCAATGTGAGAGATAAATACAAAGTAATAACATCTAATATAATCCAATGCATGTTTGTTAAGCACCTACTATGTCTAAATTATCTTTCTAGACTCTGGAGATACAAAGATGATATGATACACAATTTGTACCCCCAAAGAGCTTAAATTTATCCTGGGAAGAGGTGTATAATCTATAAACAGATAAATATTTGTTTAATAATGAGGAAATAATCACTAATGACTAAAGAGACCAGGAACAATTTTTCCTAGAAGTTGGCACATTAGTTGCACTTTGGAGAAAAGTAGAAGTACTAAGAGGTTGGGGTAAGGCAGGAGTGCATCCCATGCAATAGGAGGCACCTGCACAAAAACGCAGAGGCAAGAAAGAAAATGAGATTTCAGGAAACAATAAGCATGCTAGTTTGATTAGAACACAGAACATCTCAAATGGAATTATATGCAGAATGAGGCTGGAAAGGTAGGCTAGAATCACATTGTGAAGAGTTTTTCATGACAAAATAAGGAACTTTTGTTCTATCCTAGAACCAACAGGGAATTCTTTAACAGGGAAATGATTTGGTTACATTTCTGCTTTTAGGAATTTCATTTTGGCAGTTGTGTAAAGCATATATTGGAGAAAGGAGAGACTGGAAGCTAAGACTATAATTACATGGCTCTTACATTACCCCAGGTGAGAGGTAAGATAGGATGTACAAATTAGGGTGTGTTTATGGGCAGAAACATAGAGATACAAGGTAGGTTATAGAGACAGAATTTACAGGAAATGTCAAGTAATTGGATAAGCAAATTAATGGAGGTTGGATTAGTAGGATAATGGAAAGAAATGAATTGCAGATGACTCCTATGGCTGTCATACCTTCAACAAAAATAGAGAAGTTTGGAAGAGACATGGATTTACAGAAGAAATGGATACTATTGATATGTTTTGAATCTTGATCTTGAGAAGCCTATGAGAATATACCAATAGGTAGCTGATGTGGGATTCAGGTTTAGGAGAAAACCAGGCCTGTATATATTGATATATGTGTCATCTGCATAGAGATAACTGAGTATGGACATTGATTAGACTATTGAAAGTATAGAGTAAAAATTAAAGAGCCCAGAATCAAACTTTAGGGCATAGCCATGGTTAAGGTGGCATGATATGGATGTACACTAAGACAAAAAAGAGGAGAGCTAATGAAGAGTAGTATTTTGAAAAGGAAGGTGGATCAGGTCATCAACATTGTCAAATGTACACAAAGGGCAAGAAGGATATGAACTAAGAAAATGTTGCTGAGTTTAGCAAATAATAAAATTTTAGAGAAAACAGTAGCATAAACAAACGATTATGGACTAAAGGTAGCATGACAATGTTTTATGGCTCCTAATATCTAAGTCAGTACTTGCTCAAATAATCTCATCAGATACAGTTACATGTGGAGAACTATTAGGAATAGTCTATCTTCAGGGTAGTTGCATGGCACAGTGGATAGAGCATCCATCCTGGAGTCAGGAGAACCTAACTTCAAATTCAAACTCAGACACTTTATACTTACTAGCTGTGTGATCCTGGGCAAGTCACAACCCCAACTGCCTTTCAACCCCCCCCCAAAAAAAACAAACAAATAAACAAAAAAGAATATTCTATCTTCAAGTGAAAACAGAAACTCTTGAGAAACACACACACACACATGCCCTCATGATTCAACTACTTATTCAAATATTTAATACAGACATTTAAGAGACAGAGCATCTGAATCTAGGATTTCATTAGTATAGAGCTCTCCCAGTGAGGAAACCCCTCCCCAATACTCATCTGCAAATGTTTTTCTGATGCATAATCTTAGAGAGATACCTGGGGGGGGGGCTGCTAAAGATTACACATTTGCTTAGAGTTATAAAGCTAGTATGTCAAAGACTAGAGTTGTAACCAGGTCTTCCTAACACTAAGAGTGCTTCTCTGTCTAATACTCACATTGGCTTTTCATGGATATTCTTATGTCCCTTTAATAAATGAAGAAAATGAGATGCAGAAAGTTTAAGACCAGGATCACGGCTAGTGGCAAGAGTGGAATTAAACACTCAAATGTTTCCTGTCTCTAGGTATTCCTGTCTTCCCACTATAACATGCTACCGCTACCTTAAATTAGCATGGTAGACTAGGGGGAAATTTTCTTTTCTTAATAATAAGCAGAATAATTTCAACTGTATCTAAAAAGAAAAATGGAATAGAAAACTGAAGTAACAATGCAAAATATCACTGAAAATTATATTCATTTGAATTGATTTGATATTTAAACCTAATGTAATTTTAAGTGAATTATAAGGATTAAGGTCTCAGTTCTCCACTTGAAGATCAATAATACATAATGCAGCAAAGGTCTTAAAGAATATGCTGAAAAAATTTAAGCTCAAAGGATTCCATTCAGATGGTACAGAACTAAATCACATGCCTGCTAGTGATTTTCTTCCAGTTTTCTTTCAGAAGGTTAAAGTTTGTAATTTGTACTTAAAAAAAAAATCTCTGTTTTTAATCTGCCATCAGGTAGTGGCAACATGATATAATGAAAAGGGTGCTTGCTGATTTGGGAGTCAGGAGAGACTTGGATTTGAATCTTACCTGCAACAAGTAAAAACAGTGTGATTGAAGATGTTAGTTACTCATCTGAATTTCAGCACCCTCGTCTATAATTAGAGATAATTGTACCTACCATGTATAGAGATCATATAAGGCAATACATATGAAGCGGCCAAAAGATTGACTGCTCTTACTGTGAAATAAGAAACGTGGGGATGGGCTGGTTGGATTCTTTATTCCTGGCTTAGAAATATTCATGGTTAAAATATATTGCTTACAAAATAGAAATGTTGGTTCCAGCATGTTGAAATTCTCTATGGCAACTTCACAGCACAAAAAAACACAGTACCTTTATTATACTTATTCTTATTATTGCCATGAGTATGCTGTTATTATTATTGATTGTTACTAATGCAGTATTACACAAACCAAAGGAAAATTATGTCCCTGCCCTAAATTAGTTTAATTATAAAAGAAACAGACAATAGAAAAATAGGTAGACGCAAATATTCAAGAGATTGCTATCTTTCCTTTTTTGTTTTGGGGGTGGAGCTAGACATGTTAGGGATATGTAATTATTCACTGTTCATCTTATGCCTTCTTGCGCTGTCTACAAAGACTAGAACCACAGACCTAATCAAGAACATAAGATAGGTGGATTCACAAAGATAGCAAATGATAATTAACTTGAGGGGAATGTAGTGGAACTTCTTTCTCAGTCTTTTCCTATGCTGTTTCCTGTTCCTTGATCAGAATAGCAATTAAAACAAAGATTAGGCCATTATTTAGTTGTCCTTGTTATCATATGTGTTTTAAATATTGTAGACAATCAAATTATATTATTTTAGTAAATAGTAGCATACACTATACCCAAGGTGAAGGAGGGGAGAGAGCTAAGCAATTCAATTGGCTATGATAGGATCATAACTTTAGAAAAAAGAAAGACTCGGTCAAGGGTCATCTGGTTCAAACCCCATGTTCTGCAGAGAAGGAAACCAAATCTCTGGTAGATTAAGTGGCAATTATCAAAGAATGAAAGGACCTTTCTGATTTTCCTGTCTAACCTTACCTGTTGCTCTATGCAACATACCTGAGAAGTTGGTCATCCATACTCATTTTGAAGACCTTCAAATGTAGAGGGACTCACTGTGCACTGAGGCATCCCACTTCACTACTGGGTAAATCTTTTGAGAACTATTCAAAAAGGATGAAAACTTCCTTTTTAAAAAAACCTTTCAGGGGAGTTTCCCCTTAAAATCAAATGTAGATTTGCATTTTAAAATTGCCAATTTTACTCTCTGATAGCAAACTGAAGAACTCTCATCCCCTTTTGATATGGCATACTTTCAAATATTTGATGATGGCTCATCTTCTTCCCTGATAAGTTTTTTTTTTTCTCTTAAGGCTAAATATCCCTACTTTCTAAAATTGATCTTCACATAGAATGAACTTATGATCTTTCACCATTTTGGTAATCCTCCTCCAAACACACTCTTCCACATCCTTCCAAAATTAGGAGGCACACAACTGAACACTGTAATAATTCCATTCAGGGTAGAATACAATTGGTCTTTAATCATGAATGCTATATCTCTCTTACTTAATAGCAGAAAAATTTTCCACTTGTCAAACCTTTACTTTGTATTGGTCTATACTCTAAAGAATTTGTTATTGAGTCAAATACCAGAAATAATTGAAGGGAATTAGAAAAGGGAAAGATAGGCAAATTATCCATGGAACTGTGCATGATAAACAATTTCTCTTCAAGGAGCCTCACCCCCAGTTATGTATGTTATATTTGGGGTTGTTTTTAATCATGTATATTACCACATCACAATGTTGTTGTGGGAAAAATCACTTTGAAAACCTTAAAACTTTAGCAGTACTATAAGTAAGAACATCAACAGACATTAAAATATTTCAAACAAAAACTCCCAAGATGGAAAAAGAAGGAAAAAATATTTTATTTAAAAAATTAAATTAAGAAAAAAACCAGAAAGGACCAGTGAGCCCTTGAGCTAGCTAGTATCATAGGAATGTCCTACATAGATCTGGAAAAAATGTTTGTAAATCTATCAGACTTTTTCATTCTCCTGGGGTTAAGAGATGTGTGGGCGGGAAGAACCAGCCCTAGCTATAGGCAAGTTTGAGAAAGATAAGGAATGAATGTCTGAAACTGGGTCATCACTTTTTATGATAATGTTGCTATAACTATGAAAACAGGATGCCAGGAAACTAGAGCATCAATCTCTTCATTATCTACATTGAGGAGATCCACGTGTACTGCGGGTTCCAAAAGTGATGGGTTGTGCACTTCAGAGCTTACTCAAGGACCCCTGATCTGCTGCTCTAAGAGGTCAAGATGGAAAATTTCCAAGATTATTGTTGCCTGCCATTTTATCAGGAGGTATTTATGGCTTAGTAGAAAGAGTCTTGGGTGTGGAGTCAGTTCCAGTTCCCCTCTGCCATATAGTAACTCTGTAACCTTGAGCAATCCATTGAATTTCTCAGTCTCATTTTTATGACTTATAAAATGTGGATAATAATACAAAGGATCATAGGTTAAGAGAAGGAAAGGGCCTTGAAGAGCACTAAAAGCAATCCCCTCATTTTATGGATTAGAAAGCTGAAATCAAGGGAAGGTACATGTCTTGATTAATGTTTCATAGGTAGTAATTTTCAGAGGGAGGATTTCAACTCAGGCTATCTAACTTCTAAGCCAGTATTCTTTGTATCACACCACACTATATCCTATCATATCTACCTACCTCATGGAATGGTTTTGAAGGCCAAGAGAGAAAAAATACTTTTAAAGAACAAAGATGGTACAAACAAAGATTTGGACCAAACATACACAGAGAAAGTCCATGCTGGAAGTGATACCATTTTGAGAGTATTGAGGAATCAGTTCTTCAAGTATTTGAAGAAGATGCCAAAGATGTGGGAAAAATTGAACTTTATCATTTAAAAAAAAAAGATAAACAAGAGAACATAAATAACTATCCATCCATATGCCTATTTTCTCATTTAGGAAAAAATTATAATTATCTATTCATCAAAGGTAACCTTAATGAACTTATTATAAGGGAGCCACTGGTAAACAATATTCTATAGGAGAGAGTGTGTCTACCATAATACTACTACATATATATCCTTATGGTCAAGCCCCAGAATAGTACAGAGTCTCCTATATGAAAGTTGTAATTACTACAAAGAGTTTGGCCTATTTGCACTTCAAGGTAAAACAAATCCCAAGGGAATAAAGAATGCCTATTATCTAAATTAATGTAAAACTTTATGTCCTTGGATAGACAACCCCTAGAAATCATCCAGCAGAATATTAGAGATCATATGTGTAATTCCAACTTGAAGGGAAGTAGTAATAATCAGATAAATATGATCATCATTAAAGGATGCCCCCTCTGTATAGATATGAGCTGGTTCTTGGCAAACCAATTGACTTTTTATAGACAGAAAGAAGTTAAGAGGCAGCATAGCATAATGAATTAAGAGCTGGCTGAAAAGCCTGGGTTCAAATCCTACTGTAACCTGAGTGTATGACTAGAGGCAAATTAATCCTTTAACTTTTCAGTGTAGTTGACAACTCTCAGATGGGAAGGTGCATTGGTAAAGAAGGTATTGATTTATTTGGAATTTATATTAGTGAAATTGCATTTCTATTCCCTATATTATAAATACATTTTAAGAATTTCACTAATTTCCAGATGAAATAGCTGGTATATTTTCAGTCCTTCTTCATTCTGCCTTATCACAGATGGTAAGGTCTTTTTACCTAGCCCATTTCTGCAGAATTAAAGCAATGAAGTGATGTGGTGAAAAAGAAACCTGTAAATGTACTCTGTACTGATTATTGTTGGAATTTACTAGAATTAAATGTACTTTAATACATTGTATTCTACTTAACAGAGCTATCCTAAAGCATTCAAAGGACAAATTCTCATGTCTAAGAATCACCTTGATTTTTTTTTAAATTGGAAAAAATAAAATTACAAAATAAAGAGCCAAAGGGAAAGAACAAACCTAGAAATGAGTGGCTTTTCTTGGGTGAGAGAAAGATGGCTTTGACACATCTTGGCTGAATCTACACAATGGCAAATACCTGGGTAGAACTTTAAGCACTGAGTCAACTATCCAGCCATTTGCAAATATTTGCTTCCAGTCAAAAGGTTTTAACTGGAATCAATCCTAGGGTACCTTTCCTACTACCCTGCAGTTGAGTGGTTTTTGCTCTCTGAGAGCAAGTTCTCCAATTAAAACATCTACTGAACTTCTCCAAACCCCAGGTCTATGTTTCCAGGCATAGTAGAAATCACACTGATTCCAAAATGCTTGCATGAAAAGGCTTTGCAAGGTCTCACAAGACTACTGCCTGCCTTTGCTTGGCTAGGAAAAAAAAAAAAGGAAGAAGAAAAAAAAGAAAGAAAGAAATCCTTGGACTTATTCTCCAAACTGCCTGCATGTTTGATGATATCATCTTTGTGTTGGATTGTAAATGTATGAATCGTCCCTCAGTTATTTGTCCAGCAATAAAATTTGTATGGAGTGGCATCCTTTCCTGGCCAAAGAGAATGTGGTCATGGCCTCCAACATAGCTTACTGCGGCAACTACTTGTCCCTTGTGGGACCAGACAGGGGTGGATCCTTTCTAATGTCTGGGTGATTTGGTCTTCATTTTACATTCCACAGAATCATGGAGTAATAGGGCTGGAACATATCTGGAGAGGTCATCAAGGATTGTAATTAAACATCTCTAGAAAAAGAACTGTCTTTTTTTTTTCCTCCTTTAACACTTCCCATGAAGAACTCATATCCTCACTTGACAATACATTTTATATTGGGCCTTTTAGAAAGTTTTTTTTTTCCTCAAAGATGTAATATGAATATCTCACCTGTTTAATTTTTAGCTCTCTAGGGAAAGATTAGTTGTTGATGAGTTCATCATTAAAATCTTTTCATGTCTGAAAACCATTATACAAACTGCATTCTTCATATCTTCCCATGCTTCTTGCTCCTTATCTTCCTTCCTTTCCTTTTTTTTTAAATAGTTCCCTTCCTTTCCTTCCTCACTTGTATTTAAATTATGACTCTAATATTTAGTATTTGTATGAACTTGGGCAAACCACTTAAACTCTTTTAAAAATTATTATTATTATTAATTTTGTGTGTGTGTGAGGCAAAGGGGATTAAGTGACTTGTCTAGGGTCACACACCTAGGAAGTGTTAAGCGTCTGAGGCTGGATTTGGACCCTGACTTCAGGTCCAATGATCTATACACTACTCAGTCTATCTGCCTCCCTCTGTCCCCCCACTTAAACTCTTGAATTTTAGGGTTTACATCTCCAAAATTAAAGGGTAGAACAAGATAATTTTTTAAAAACTAGGGTATTTGTTATAATGCTCATTTTCATAAAGCCATGTTTTTTTTCTTGGTCCTTTCAAAGGATTTTTAATATTATTTCAAATTAGGAGTCCAATATTGGACATTAAAAAGAAATGAGGTGAAAATGGATATATTAAAAAGTTAATAAAGCAGGTTTTTTCTTAGTCCCTTACTTTAGAAAATTGGGGTGAGCCTTTACATGTTCATGAGCTCCACACACTACATTTATTTAAAGTATGAATTGATAGTTTTCCCATCTGTTAAAAGTAGAGTGGATAGAGAACTGAAGGAACTCAGAAAAAACTGAGTTCAGATCTAATACTTACTAGCTGTGTGACCCTGTGCTAGTCATTTAACTTCCATTTGCCTCAATTTCCTCATCTGTGAAATGTACCTACTTCTCAAGATTGTGATGAGGATCAAATGAGATAATAATTGTGAAGCACTTACCACAGTGCCTGGCACATGGTTAGGACCATATAAATGTTAGCTATCATTGTGGTGATTCTTGTTATAATATCTTAAGTTTCCTCCCAGTTCTAATATTCTATGATTCTAAGCTGCCAGTAGAGTTGGATAAACATGTGTGCGCGCACACACACACACACACGCACACACACACACACACAGAGGGAGAGAAAGACAGAGACAGAGACAGAGAGAAAAAGAGAGATAGAGAAATAGGGTTGGGGTGGGGTTGAAGTTAAAAGTCACATTTCTGTTATATTAATTTTACAATATATCTTCTTCACACTACCCCTATAAGGTAGGGAAAGTTTTGTTATCTTAATTTTTATAAATGAAATTGAGGCTAAACAATAAGCCAAGGTCAACCAGCTTTTAAGTTTTGAAGGTAGGATTGATTAGCTTCATTTATTTATTCAGCAAGTACTTGTCAAACTTCTCTAATCTATGAGACCCTTTGCTAAATGTTAGTGATACAAAGACACAAATGAAATGATGCTTTCTCAAGGAGTTTATATTCTAATGAGGAAGAAATAGAATGCACATTAAAAACTTAAATACAAAATCTATAGAAAGTATTTGGGAAGGACAGTTCAGAAGGATGTGATGCTTGAGCTATAATCTCTATGATAGGGATTCTAGAGCAAAACATGAGGAGAAAGTACATTACAGAAAGAAAGCAACCAGGTAGATATTTGGCTCTGTAGATCTAGTGATGTTTTCACTAATCCACTATTACTCCTCCATTATGAGAAACCAGAGTAGCTACAGTACCAAAAATTGGGTTCGTTTGATAAGAATTTGACAGAATAATGCCAATGATTCAAAAGGAAAATTTTAATGGCACTTTTAAAAAATCACTCACATTTACTATCATTATCACAATCACTCTAGAGTCAGTGAGAGGCAATTCAATATAGTAGAGTCAGAGTTAGCCTTAGAGTCAGGGATACCTGACACATTTGTATGACTAAGGATAAATTATTTAACTTTTTGTTGTGTCAGACAACTCACTTAAAGTATAAATTGCTGAAAAATTACTGATCTGCTTCAGTGGAGGGAATTCCTGCACTGGAAGTTTCATGAAATTATACAGATTTGGACCCTTGCCATTTACCATTCCCCCCACTAAAAAAAACAAAAAACAAACAAAAACTCCCATAATTAATATATTCATTGTTCATGAGATAGGCTATATATATATGCCAGCCCCAGTGCTTATAGGGTGATGTCATTGATTCATCATGTCAAATGTGTTCTGTTTTGTTTTGTTTTTGTTTTTTCTGAATCAATTCAGTGTTATGGAAATCAAGAGCTTTTCCTGAATCCTCCTGTAGTTGTAATATCAGATAGAGATAGACTGTATTGCATATTTCTTTATAATTATGCATTATTTGTTAAAACAACTAAATAACAATTTATCAGCATTGATTTATTGAGTTTATTATACTAATCTAATGACTTCAGGCAATAATTAGCATAAATCACTCATGAAATTCTTTCTGATGATTCCATTTCTCAGGAGAATGTGACTGTAGTAACTAACTGCTTATGAGAATAAGTTTGTTTTTTTTTTTTTCTTTTCTTGAGTGCCAGTGAGACATAATGGTGTTGGAATCAGGAAGAGCTAGTTTTAAATTTCATCTTTAAAAATTACTAGCTACATGATTGAGGCAAGTCATTTAACTTATCTGAGCCTCAATTTATTCATCTGTAAAGCAGAATAGCAATGTTATGTATCCTACAGGATTATTGTGAGGCTTAAATGAGATAATGGATGAAGAGCTTTTAAAACCTTAAAATGTCACATAAATATTAGCTAAATTCTTAATGAGATTAGAAATTAAGCATAATGTGACCTCCAGATTGCTGGAAAAGTCTTATAAAATACCAAAATCTGTGTTTTGCCGTAATCTGCCTCTTTTAAGGTAACTGCAAGGAAGTATCAGAGAAGAATTCAGAGGACAATGTAGAGTTCACCCAGCTGCAAGTATCCTGCTGTCATCACAGAAGTCAGCTACAGAATTGTAAAGGAGCCCAGGGCTTTATCTGAAACCTGCTCTCCAGAAGGGATGCTTTCTGGCCACCAAGAGAGGCTAGTTCCCTGATATCTAACCAACTATCTAGATCCAAAACACATCTGTACTAAGAAACAGCTCTCTTACTCAAGAGCATGTTGTTTTCCTGAAGCAAGAAGAGTAAAGGAAACATAGCTCTAGGCCCATCAACAATTAAATCCAAAGGCAGTTTACCTCTAATTGAAAGCATGTGAGACTTAAAAACTCAAGGTCCTATATCCTTGGTGCTTAGTTATCACATAAACACAGTCAGTCAGGGCCTAAGAACTTGGAGAGGCAAGTCACCTAGTTTTCATTCATAAAGTCTGAGGAATTGCAGACTCCGTCCCTCCCTTAATACTCAGTCCTGTTGCATCAGCAAACTGGCAGATTACTCTTGTGATTGATGCTTTCACTGGGTTAAGCTCTGTCACAACCTAAATCACCTTTAACCAAGATAAGTGATTGCCCAGGTTAATATGGGAATTGGTGTTTCAAAGTTTTTGATCTCAAGACCACTTTACAGCCATAAAAATATTATGTGGTTTATATCTATTGATAGTTACTGTTAGAAATTAAAATATGTTACTACTACTATAAAAATTGTTTTAACCTCAGGGAACTCATCCCCAGTGAGAATCCCTATGCTATACTTTAAGAATTATTGATCTGAAGATAGGTCATTTGATTTTCCAGATCAAGGAAAGAGGTCCTACAAAGGTCCTACAAAGTAACTACCAATCTTAACAAAAGGGTCCTCAAATGACATTCAATTACTCAGTGAATGTTCAGGAAATATGATGTCTTATAACGTAAAACACTAAGGCATCACATGATGTTGTCACATGATGATTTGCATCCTTAACTAAATTTTTTTTTTCACATTCCTTCCCTCACAGGGCAGGAAAAAAAAAGGTCATCCCTAGTTTTCCAAATCCCTTGTCATCTTTCTGAAATTTTTAACTTCAAAGTACATGTCCTCTTCCTCTCCCCACTCGCTGTGTAAATGAGTCAGGGCTATTTTTTACTAAATTGGAAAAAAAATGAAAACGAAGATAATTCCTGACCCAAAAACTATTGGCATTTTTATGCTTTAAAGATTACATATAACTGCATTCATTATATCCTTGGAACCTGAGGCAAACATAGAATAAATGACTGGTCTTTTTCTAATACCTCACACAACAGTCTCTTTCCTAACTCTTTGCTTTTGCACTGACTGTCCCTGTGCCTAAAAAGCTGTATCCTCCCATCCTTTGTCTTTGTCTCTTAAAAGTCTTATTATCTTTCAAAACTTAGCTCAAATCACTTTCTATATAATATTTTTCCTAATGATCAAAGCTATTACTCAACCCTACCCCAATTGCTTCACATCCATCTTGTATTTGCATTCATTTGTACATGTTGCTTCCCTTTCAGAATATAAAGTCATTGATTGAAAAAGTTGTTTCATGTTTTCTTTGTATCCCCAGTGTATAATAAAAGTGGGCAATCAACAAGTGTTCAAAAAATTATTAATGATTGGTTTTCCCATGGTCATATGGTTAGTAAATGTCAGATTCAAGATTTGAATCCAGATCTTCTTGACTCCAATTTGAACCCTGGATCCACTACACTATGCTGTCTAGGAAGTCAGGAATGGTGTATACCATTCATGTCCCACTCAATAATTCTTACTTGTTACATGAAATGGGGGTGAGTGGAGTATTTCTAATAGTATTTCTATAATTACTGCTTAAGTGAGTACTTGGTCAACCAAGTAAGAAGTGACCACCAGTCCAGAGTTAATATTCATGTATGATAGATGAAGAAAGAGCACATTAAATTACTAGACTGTCTGAAAGCTTCCTGGTGATAATCCTGCTTTTCTTAGCGTTAGCCCAGGACTCAGTTTCTGTCATGGTACAGCCATCTCGGACAAGCATGTCTCTATAAACCCTGTGATTCACTAGAAAGGTGACCAAGTGACAGCACTAGAGAGATTCAGGATTTACAGGCTTTGTTTATTTTCCATGGAAATTATAATTTCAAATTAAATGTAAACTATTCAAAATTATCCTAATCAAAATACCTAGAGCCGTGGCTCAAAACATATCACCCTCATCTGAGCTTTTGCTTATTGCCTCAGTGAAACTTGTATACTGTGATTTTAAAAATCATCATATTCAAATCTCCTTGATAAACTTCTTTTAGGTGGACCACAAAAGGTATAAGATCTAGTGTGAGTTTGGGAAACAAACCTAAAGATGATGGGGAAATTGAAACCTTATAAAGAAAGAATAATGATCTAACTTTCATAACAGTAACTACAGCAGTAGGTGGTAGAGAAAAGCTAGAAAGATATTTCAGTTGACTAGAGGGAAGAGAGGGAGCAAAGGGAGGAGTCTAGAAAAGAAAGACATGATTGTTTCAAAATTAATAACGTGTGTTTTCTAAAATTGAAACCCTGTATCCATCTTTAAATTGTGAAGAATCAAGAAATAAAGGAAATAAGAGTGGTGTCCTAGAGCTGCCTCATTCTGGCTCCCAAGAACCAAATGCGTTTTTAGTGCATTTATACTTTGAAAATCAGGCAATGCTACAAACTAGGGCTTGATTTATTGCTTTGTTGATTATCAAAATGTAAGAAAAAAATAGAGAAAATGTTGATAAGCAGATTAAACTTAAAACCAATACACTCCTAGAGATATCACAAATATATTACCTATGTACTTATATATAGAGAATACATTAGGGCAGTGAATAGGGAGTACTGATCCTGGAGTCAGGAAATTCAGAAACATTAACTATGTGATCCTGAGCAAGTCATTTAACCCATTTGCCTGAGTTCCTCATCTGTAAAATGAACTAGAAAAGAAAATGGCAACCCATTCCAGTATCTGCCAAGAAAACACCAAATGGAGTCACAAAAAATCAGACAGGACGGAAATGAATGAACAACAAATGTGTTTATATGAAATATACATATATCATATTGTTATAATGCTTTAACAATTGCAAAATGCTTTCCATGAAATAGTACTCTGGGGTAAATAATGTACATCATTACTTAGGTTTAAATTATAGGAAACAGGAACTGACAGGTGAAATGATTTACTCAATATCACACAAGAAGGTATAACTTGTCCATAGCTAGTAAAGAGAGGGAAATGGAATTCTAGGAGACATATTCTGATGTTAGAACCAGTTCCCCCCCCCTATATATAAACAATAAACAAGTAGAAGAGTTGTAATCTAAGAGCCATCCCATGATTTGTTCTCTTTCTCCTCAGCCCTACTCCTCAAAAATGTAATTGAATTGTACTTCATTTTTGTCCTCCCTTTCTATTTTGCATTTTAGTTATATTAAATTTCTTTTTTTAATAGTATTTTATTTTTCCAAACACATGCAAAGATAGTTTTCAGCATTTACCTTTGCGAAACTTTGTGTTCCAAATTATTCTCTCTCTTTCCTCTGTCCCCTACCCAATATTTATTTCATTTCTATAAAATTTTATTAAGTGCCTGGGAGGTGAATCATTTAGGATCTTCTTACTAAATTCAATAAAAGTGAAGACCATATCTTATCAATATTTTGTTTTCTTCTTTATGCTCAGTACTCTGCCCAGACTAGACAATACATATCTGTTAAATCCAATTTAATAAACATTTTGCTTAAACCAGTGTGATATAACTTAATAATTTGATTTGAGTTTTTATTATTGCATACTTTTCTTCCTTCCCAGGCTGATTAATTCCTTAACACACACCCATCATAAGATGACACTTTTGTGCTATGCTTCATGTAGAACTCCCTAGTTTCAGGTTAAAACTGGATCCTAAGCAAAAGACAGAGTTGAAAGTCAACCTGAATTCCTCTGTAATATTTTACCTGGCACTGATCTGCCCAGTTTTTACTCAGCCACAACACAGGCTTACATCTTTTTATTTCTCTCCTCTCACTTGTTTGATCTTTTCTTTTGTTTTCTTCTCTTATTTACCTATCTCCCTTAATTCTGCCTTAGGTTTGTCAATCACCCCCAGGCCTTGAATTTACAGGTGGCCTGAGGGGTGGTCTAAGCTATAGTCAGGGAAGACTGAAACATGACAAAAAAAATACTGGGGGGTGGGGAGTGAAGAAGGTGGGGAACAGAGTGCGAACAAGGCAGATTGACCTTAGTACTCCAGTTATTTTACCACTCTGAGGTTCAATTTTCTCCTTTCTGGACTATTGTGCAAAAAAAGTACTTTGTATAATTTGACATACTAATGTTGCTAAAGGCATGTGATCTGTTATCATTATTATAGTTATAACATGATTGCAGTTTACCTCAGTCATTTCAAAGTAAATCGAAGCCATTTTCATGAACTGATTTGACCCCTGGTGTTTTCTGGACAAGAAGGACTATCTATTACCTTTGAAGGATCTGACTTCAAGGATCATTGCAGTTCATAAGAGTAATCAAAACAAAAAATAATTATGCAAGGCTATAATGATCCATTTTTGCACTTAGAGCAAGAAATATGAAATAAGCTCACAGTTTAGGTGTGGGGCTAGTGAGATAGGGTGTGGTGATGGAAGCCTGGGACATCACAAGGTCACTGCTAAGAAAGTCACTGTCAGGAACAGAGATGAGAGTCAACAATAGATGAGAAGTCAACAAAGCTTTGTTAACTTCATATAGATGCTAACCCCAGTGGTTTCTATGTTATGAAAATATAACCCACTCTAAATCTTGGCATCCGATGAAAAAGCTCCAATCACTCCACCCCATTTTAGTTTTATAATCATATAGTTCTTAAGGTAAGGACAGTAGTATTTCTAGCCCTTTTCTAAAGCTTCCATCTTCATCTTGAATTGCTACGTCATTAACCAACCAGTCCTCTGTCTTCCTCTATTTTTCTTTATTCTCTTTTCCAATCTGTTCTTCTAAGTCCAAAATTGTTGACAACTGAGCTACATGATGACAGTTAAGTGGGTCTGAGTATGACTGTCATCCTTCCATCCAACTCAAACCTCGGAAATTAATAATCATAGATCATAGACAGATCTTACGTAATTGTTTTTGCTTTCAAATTGCTTACCTAGATTAGTGACTCTGTTTAAGTATTTTCAAATATGAAAATTAAACTTTCTTGCTTACATTTCTTCTAAATGTGCCTGAACTTATATTGCTCTCCGGTGGGGAATCACTGAGCCCTAATAGCAACTGTAGTTCAATCTATAAACTCTGCCTTAAGCAAGTAGAACATATAAAATGTATTTGATTTTGGCTTGGGAAATGTCACGTTTTGGCTTGGAAATACCTAACTCTCTGTGTGCAACAAATGAGCTGTCTCTGCATGTGCATTTTCAATTCTTACACAAGAAATGAAAATTTAACCCCTATTATTACTCTTCTCTGTGAAGGATTCAGATAAAGGACCTCTCTCAAATAAGGAGATACAGCATGTCCCTCATTTTTCTGTCTAATTATACTTGGCACGTGGATTTCCATTCTTGTTCCAAGCATTTTTGAGCTGTAAAGAGTGCAAGAGATTATTTGTATGGGACACATCAGATATAGCACATGTTGGAAATAGTTCCATTGTTGAATTAAATCCCAAATGGGATGAGACTAAGGAGGTAGGAATACTTTCCAGATCAGTGTTGGACAAATAAGTAATAATAGAATTCTTGACATAGGAATGTGACAGGTGAGAAAACATTTAAGGGGCTCTTGTGAATATTGAAAAAGCAATTTACCTGAACATCTTGAAGCATAATTATAAGAATTTAAAATTATCAAGGGGCTCTCAAAAATAAGTTTTCTAGTTGCTTTTTATTTTTATTATACTGCCATTTCTGGGTACCCATGTACATGCACACACACACACACACACACACACACAGAATACAGTCCTCTTCCCTATGCTTCAGAATTGAAAAATGGAGTGCACAGTATGCATGACAAGCTTCCATGTTTAATCTGAATTATTAACATTTTCTCCATCACTTTCTTAAGACTAAACAATCAACAACAAAAAACATATCAGGCCATGATATGTAGCATTAACCAATTTCTGAATTATAAATGTTCACAGGGTCACTTCAAGCTTCCTCAAAGCCATTCATGTTAGTTCCATCCCTCCAGTGTCTATCCTATTCTTTCTTCTCCTATCCTCATACTCTGAACCTCTGTTAGATTGCTCTTTGTATTGGATCCATATCTTTTCTCTGGAAATTATTTTACATATACTGCTATTTTACTTATATGTGTTTATGTTGTTTCTTCTAGACACCTTGCATGTTTCTTGGAGTTAGGGACCATTTCATTTTGTGTATTCTCAGCACTTAGCAAAGAGTAGAATAAATACGTGTTGAATTGAATTGAATGTTTATTGAGAAAGGTCAGTCCCAGAAACTCAAATCAAACCGAAAAATAGTTGTTTAGTAGATGGGACATTGAAATGAGTGAAAGTCAAAAATACTATATTTACCACTTGGTAGAGCTTGGATAAGTCATTCCCCCTCAATAGGTCTCAATTTCTTCATACATAAAGCCCCTTCTAGCTCTACTGTAGAATCTGTGTATAGAGAGAAAACTGGTAGTAGAATTCAGTCTCTAGCTTTTAAATGTTAGCTTAAGAAGAAATGCCACAGATATCCCAGCTTTCTCTGTACCCATGTCCCTTTTTAATATGTAGATGCCCCCAAAAAACTGAAAAAGAAAGAAATCAATCTTCCCAACCATGTACATTAAATAAAAAATATTCCAGTTTCTAATTTCTCTGCCAGAGCTGGGGATGGAGTAGGTAGGTGGAGCTTCCTATTAATTGTGATGTTATCAAATTCCCAACCTGGAGTTTCACTAAGTCCTATCTCTTAAGTGACTAAAGGAAAATATTCAGAGAAAGAAACTATTTAGGACATGGGAACATAATGACTGTCTGGTACACTTAGTTTAACATTGGGATTTTTGGTAAAACATTTTGGCATTTTGGAAAGTTCTGGATTTGGAAGACCTTTGATTGGGAGCTTCAAATGAGCTATCTTAACTCCTTATTTAAAGGGAAATGGGATGGGGGGGTGAGAAATGGGAAAGAGGAGGGAGGGAAGGAGGGAAGGAGAGAGGGAGAAAGGGAAGGAAAGAAAGGGAATAAGGGAGAAAGGGAGGGAGGAAAGGGGAAGGAGAGAAGGAGGGAAAGGGAGAAAGAGGGAGAAGGGAAGAGGGAAAGGAGGACAGAGGGTGAAGGAGAGGGAGAGGCAAAGGAGGAGAAGGAAAAGGGGAAGCAGGGAGGGAAGAGAAAGAAGGGGGAGGGAGGAGTAAGAAGAAGGAGGGAGAAAAAGATGGGGGCCAGAGGACATGGAGGAAAGGGGGAGCAGGAGAGGGAGAAAGAAAGGAAAGGGGTGAAAGTGAAAAGCAGAGAGTGAAGGAAGGAGAAAGGGAGAAAGGACAGTATAAAATAGGTAATGTAGTATAGCAAATAAAGCGTGAGATTTGGTTTTTGGAGATCTTTGGATCAAATCTTGTTCCTGGTACTTATTAGCTATGTTTCCCTGATTAATTTACTTAACCTCAGGCGCAACACAAAACTTATCAATTAAGTTAAAAAGCAGGTTCAATCTTCATGGCTTTTGGAAACTCCTGTACCACAGTCACATACCCCTAAATTATTGATAGACAAATGATCTGGGGATTTGCAGCCAGAGCACTTGGGTTTGCATTCTGGTTCCACTCAATTTCTGTGTTGCCCTGAGCCTCAGTTTCTTCATCTATAAAATAAAACAGGGTGAACTAGATGGTCTCTGATGTCTTTCTTCTAGATTTATTTTTATAGAAAATATATTACAAAGTGGTTAGAGCACGAATTTTAAGTTGAGAAAATCTGGGTTCAAATGCTGCCTTAAAGACTTAGTAGCTGTTTGATCTCAAGCAAAGTACTTCATCTCTTATTAATGTCAGTTTTCTCATCTGTAAAATGGGGATAATGTTGACCCTTAATCTATAAGGTTCTTGTGAGGAGCAAATGGGACAATTCTTATAAAGTGTTTTACTAATTTCAAAGCACTAAATGAATGTGAGCTATCAAAATTCTGTTGGACTTCATTCATTGGGACAATAGGAAGTTGGGACAATGGGAAGTATCCTTTCTAACATAGCTAGCCATGTGCTGCTGTTTGACTGCATTAGTTCCTTGGCACTTGAAGCATAGTTTACAGTACCTGCTTTCCTCTTCCCTTACATTTCTCTGTCATGTTAAAACATGATCTCAAGGCACAAAAGCTCGATAGGAGATGACTGTACTCAGGATGTTTCAGTCTCTGTTCTTTTGCCACATACCATCCAGATCCCTCATTTATCACCCTGCCACTCAGCAGGTACTTGACAGAAAGCAATTTGCTTATTATTAATTGCTGGGAAACTGCAAGTAGGGAGATCTTATCCATTCATCTTCTCCTCCCTATAAAACTGACATTCCTTATTTGTGATAAAAGACAAGATTAATGAGATTTATAGGGCACATTAGCACTGAAGGGACCTAGTATGCAAGGATGAGGCAGGGAGAACTTGGGAAGGTGGAAGCCCACTACCCAGGAAACAAAGAGTTAACACAGACAACTCCAAGTAAAATGTTGGACTGGATTCCTGATTCGCACATGCAGAGGAATGAAAACAAGACTGTATTTGAGTCATCAGGAGCAGATGGAAAAGAATGATAGTCATCACTTTTTATTTTTTTTAATTCATGGAAATGGGCTCATTCCATCAGGCCATTTACAGATTCTTTCTACACAAAAACCTTCACAAGATTCTCAAATTTTTGCCAACTGCTATATTTCTACCTTTTAGTCAAAGAAAGCTGCATGTGAGTGGCAGAGATTACATTTGGGCAAGCAGTGTGTTTCCAACTTTTTGTGCTGATCTCATTAAAAATAGTATTTAAAGCTGGAAGGGATCTAAAGATTCATGTAGTTTAATTCCTTTCATTTTACAGAGGAGGAAACTGAGGCCAGAAATCAAGTAGCTTGCCCAGAGTCACATAGTAAGTAGCAGAATCAAGAAAGTGATCCAAGTCCTTTGACTCTGAATCTAATAAAAGATTATATTGCCTGTTGAATTAGTAATGCCTCTATTACTAATTATCTTTTTGGGGGGTTGAATAATTTGCTTTTCTGGACTGTGGGCAAACCCAAATGAATGTCAGTTCCAAAATATCACATGGATTATTGTCTGAAAGGATTGGGATTGTATTCAATTCAGAAGCATAGTACTGAGCAATGGACAGAGAACAAAATTTGACTATATTTAAATTCTGAACAATGAAAAGGAAGAGTTTACAGTATATTATCAGAAAAGGCATTTAGGGACAACCTGGTGTACAAGTAAGTGGGCTGCTTATAATCTGAGAGTCTTAAAAAATAACTTTGCTCAAAATGTTTTCCCCACTGATCTGCCATTAAACCAAGAATTATCACAATTTAAAGCCATTCTTTTGAGATAACATAGTGTTTCCAGAAAGCATCTAATGAATTTGAAATGGCTTACTTTATTAGGATCACTCAGTTATATAGGTGGAAAGAATACCTAAAATAATAATATCCAAGATCTATCAATATACCTATATAATCTCATTTCTCCCCTTATTTCCCAATACCAGGTCTGTCAGACTAGATTACCCTCTATTCCCCCATATGTTATGTTCCTTTTCACCTCTCCACATGCAGGTGCTCATACCTGTGATTTATGCCTTACTAACATTGCAATGAATGGTTAAAATAAAGGCAGAGGAGGTTTCTTAAGGTACCCAACACAGGATGGTACTTTCTATAAAGGAAGAAAGAGAACATTACATAAAAATTGTGTGTGTGGGAATCCTGGGTGAACTGACAACTGACAAGAGGGAGTGTAAAGATGTAGATTATAAGTAAAGTACCAAAAGAAATAAGGGATTTAATAACACCCTAATATAATAGTAGCAACAACAGCAAAATCACCTGCATCAATAAAATATTGGCATATATATCACTCTTAGGAGATCTGCCAAGCACTTTACACATATTGTTTCATTTTAGTCTTCCAAACACACACCAAAAAATGAAGTAGATACTATAGATATTAAATCCCCATTTTATAGATGAGGAAACTGAAGTTCAAAGAGATAAAATGTCTTGCATGTGATTAAAGAGGTTACAAGTACTGGAGGTGGTATTTGAATCTAAGTCTTCCTAACACCATTTTTTATAACTCTATATCATGACTAAAATAAGGCATAGTAGACAAGAGTTGAAAATTGAAATCACCACCTCTCCCAATGAGTACATGAATATAATCTTCCTTTTGTAAAACAATGTTTATTTTAGAGATAGTATAGCAGCATAAAACAATCATAGTTCTATTTGGATCCAATAGGTGGGTATGCCCACTACCTCATTTGTATTGGATAGTCTTTGATTGATAAGGAACATTTAGATAACAATCTGATTAAATACATTTGGAGATCTATTATCACCTTCTAGAATAGGAGTTCTTAACTTTTTTTGATTTCACACTCTAGTGAAACCTGTGGAACCCTTCTCAGAACAATGCTTTTGAATGCATAAGACAAAATACTTAAGATTACAAAGGAAATTAAATGTTAGTGAAAACAAAAGATACAGTTTTTCCCATTCAGATTTATGGACTCCCTTTAATCTTTCCATGTACTCCTAAATTATTCTATTCCAGGAATTTTGAGACACTTTGCTATAGCACATTCAGCTTCACTTATCACAAAATAAATATTCATACAGTATAGAGAACTATGTTTTTTAGTAGTAACAATTTGGGTATTTCTTAAATGTCCTCCTTTGGCCTCCCCTCAAAATTGACTTCAAATTCTTTCTACCTGTGTTATCCTGACAAGCCACTTAATTTTGTTTGCCTCAGCTCCCTCATTTGTGAGATGTACTGGGGATGAAAGTGGCAAGCCATTCCAAGAAAACCCCAAATGGAGTCATAAAGAATAGGATAGTACTGAGAGAATGACTGAACAGCATTGACCTTCCCTCCAAGTTTTTTAGCCTAGGCTGCTGTCTGCCATGGCTACTTTTTGAGAAAGATATAAAGAAAGTCCAAGAATTCAATTTCTGAATTAAAAATGATTGTGATGGGGCAGCTAGGTGGCGCAGTGGATAGAGCACCAGCCCTGAAGTCAGAAGGACCTGGGTTCAAATCTGGTCTCAGACACTTAACATTCCCTAGCTGTCTGACCCTGGGCAAGTCACTTAACCTCAATTGCCTCAGCAAAAAGCAAAAAAAAAAAAAAAAGATTGTGATTTAATTGGCTAAACCAAATATAGCAGTTGTTCATTAACTGGTAATGACAATGATGATGAATTAAATGATAATAATTAGAGCAATATAAAACAATTAAAGAATAACATGGAGAACTATCTTATTGGGTCAAGCTGAGTAGTAGTACCAAAAGCATTGAGAGAAGGGAGAGATCCCAGGGAAAGGCATAAGTAGCCAAGGAAGGCTTTACCAAGGAGGAGAATCTAAAATCAGAAATTGTAGAATGGATTGGATCTGATTAGGTTGAGAGAAAAGAAGAAAACATCACAGGTATGAGCACCTGTATAAGGAAAGATGGAGAGGTGGAAAGGAACATAGCATGTGGGGGAATAGAAGGGAATCTAGTCTGACAGCATAGGTATTAGGAAAGAAGGGGAGAAATGAGATTATATAGGCATATTAATGAATCTCTGGTGCTTTGTTTTAGGTACTCTTTCCACTTATGTAAATTATAACCCATTTCATTCTTTGTGATTCTTATTCATCTTTCCACCAGTGTCCTTTTTCTTCTTTTATCTATCCAATATCCTCAAAAAGCTTTTTTTCTGTTCTTTATTGAATCAGTCAGGAGAAAAAACATGGAGTAGCAAGTAGAATGACAGAATCAGAGTCAGGGAAGCCTGGGTTGAAATAATGCCTCTAACATAAGTTGTGTGGTCTTGAATAAGTTGCTTTGGCAATTCTCTCAAATTATAAATTATTATAGGAATATGATCTACCTCAATGAAAGTAGTTTCCATGCGGAAGAAATCACAGGTCCTTGTATCTTGGAGGGCATCAAGGTGGCTCTTGGACTGTCTTTTTTGCTATTTTCTATTTTCATTGTTATTGCTGTTGTTTAGTGGTGTCTGACTCTTCACAAACCCATTTGGGGTTTTCTTGGCAAAGATACTAGAGTGGTTTGCCATGTCCTTCTTCAATTCATTTTCCAGATGAATAAATTGAAGCAAACAAAAGTAAGTGACTTGTCCAGGGTCTCATAGCTAGTATTTGAGGCCAGATTTGAACTCAGGAAGATGCATCTTCCTGACTTCAGACCCAGCATGCTAACCACCATGCCAGCTAGCTGCTCTTTTGGCCTAATATAACTTTTAATCATGTATGTTCTTGATGATATCTTTCAGACCACTTCTCATAAATAAATCATCATTAGTACAATGTGGTACCTTCCTTCC
Organism: Myrmecobius fasciatus; assembly: GCA_023553655.1. Taxonomy (NCBI): domain Eukaryota; kingdom Metazoa; phylum Chordata; class Mammalia; order Dasyuromorphia; family Myrmecobiidae; genus Myrmecobius; species Myrmecobius fasciatus. The sequence continues at coordinate 175,893 of JAJPUD010002476.1, read as the reverse complement.
ACCCACACCTCTCTGTCTATTTCCATCCCAGTAATTTGTAGTTTTGATGATTTCAGGATTGTGTTGTTTCATGACTCAGATATCATCATTGTAATAGCTGACATTTCTATGCTTGCTATTTACTTTACACATCATTTCCTATTTTCATAATATTCTTATAAGGCATTATTATCCCTGTTTTTTTGATAAGGGAATCAAGGCTCATAATGTTAAATGACTTTCCCTCCCATATAAGTACCCAGATCTCTATTAATTTCAAATCCAGTGTTTTTGCATCAAACAATCCTGCTTCATATAGCAGCACCAAAATGCTATTGTTACTAAAAGGTGTGACGGGGAGAAGTTTAGTATTGTTGAAAGTCACACAGTGCCTGAAATGTGATCTAGTCTGATGTCTACCCACTCAATTATGAGCCAGTTCATTATCCATTTAAACTTAGGAAGAGTGAAATAAATTTGATGTGAAAGAATCTGCATTCAAATTATTCCTGTTTTCTTTACCTGTGTGATCTTGAACAATTCTCTTTATTTCTCTGGGTCTCAGATTCTCAACTGAAAAATATGAGAATTAGACCAGATGATCTCTAAGGTTTCTTTTAGCTTTGAATCTATTTTGAGAGACACAGGAGCAGGCAGATACAGAGAGGTGGAAAGAGAAAAGCACAGAGTGACAGAGAGAGAAAGAGGAAAGAAGAGAGAAGAAGAGGAGAAAAGAAAAGATATGGAGAGAACAGAATGATTTTAGAGAAAGAGGAAGTTTTCTTATGTATAGATATAGATATATAACTATATAGGATGACAATGGATTGCCTTTTTATTTCATATAAAAGTCTTTAAATATGGATTTTAATTTAATTTGTTATTCCCTTTTGGAAATACGACAATTGTTTGGTCATTGATTGGATTTCACTGAAAGAAACCAGAGTATATCAGGACTCAATGTAATCAATATCATATTCAAATTGAGGTGTTTGTAAATTCCCATCAAGAGATTGGGTAGAGAAAAGGGAAAAATTATGAAGGTTCTTAAAATGTCAGTATTCTTTTAATAATGGAGAAGCATGATAGGTTCTCAAGCAGAGGAGTGACAATGAAAGCAATATGTTAGGAAGGTTATTCTAGAATTTATGTTTCAGGTTCTTTTACCATTTAGGAAGGTTACCTGGGTGAGTTGCAAAAGAGAGAAACTTGAAAGAATGCGACCATTTAGGAGACTGCTATTGTAAACCAGGCATGGGATGATAAGAACCTGGTCAGAATCAAAATAAAGAAAAGATTGCTAACATAAATGTTATGAATTAAGAATCAGCAGGATTTGGTATCTGTATAGACATAAGGAATGTAAGAAAATGGAAAAGTCATTTTCTACTTAGAATCATAGTAAGTGGAACGATAACAATGTCATGATAGAAAGAAACATTTTCAAGGTGAGTTGTAAAGTCTTTCTTCCTCTTCAATTCCCATCAAATTAGATTTTTCTTTTAATCCAGCTCTCCTCAGAAGACAAGAGGGTGCATACTTTCCCTATTTTTCCTTCAGTGGTATGGTAATAAAAGACCATTTTAAAAGGAAAGCATGTTAAGAAGATAATAGACCCCCTCCCATTGCTAGCCTTATATTACCAAATATATGCTATTTCAATTCATTTTAACAGCCATAGTTGGTGTCAGGACTCTTTCTCAGGTCAGTCACTCAACAGATAAGAATTATATTTTATCTATAATCTACTTTTATATTTCTAATCTATTAACCCATGATCATAGATTTAAATTCTATTTTAAGGGTTTTAAATGAATCCTGCCAAAATCAATTATATTTAGATGCTAGACTCAATCACAGTAAGCCCCTGATTTGTTTCATTGAAACTTGAACTGACAGTGGCTTCCTTTTCCTTCCAACTAGGCATCCCCTTCTGCCCAAATTATGATGAACTGTGCAAGTTTACCTTTTCCTATCTTTCCCCATGAAGTCAGGATGTAGATATGCTGAAGTTGTTTTCAAGTAAAGTATTCATGGTTAAAGTAAAAATGCCCACCTCAATAGGCTAATGCCCAAGCTAATTCTGCCCTTAAAAAACAGATTGCTTCTTTCATTTCAAAAGGATTTCTGCAGCTGAGGGAGGCCCTTACTGCCAAGCAGATAAAATGTTATTTTCTCCTATAGTTTGTTAGCTCTGACAGACATCAGATATCTTTAAGGGAAATGCTTGTTGTGTAGCTCTGACTAATAAGCCAGAAACATTTCTAACGATGCAGAGAGCATTCTTGAATTAATGGCTTACGTTATTGACATTTTGCTTAGTTGAATGTTTAGTTGAATCCAGAAAGCACTGGCTTACATTCTAATAATACAGCAATAAATAAGGAAAGAAGAAATTCATTTTTCATATGCATAAAATTTTCCCTGTGAATTAGACTCTTTAGGTATTGATAAGTAGGGACTTACTGAAAAAGTCACTTCCCTTTGAAGACATTCTGGCTCAATATTAGTATCATGGAGATCTAGTAATTAGAGGCCAGAGAGTATTTTTCAAATCCATTCAAGACCTTATCTGCCAGTAAGCATTATAACAATACCATAAACTAATTTTGACATTACTGAATGTAGACAGCGTATGAATGATTATTTGAGAACAAGCATTTTTCTTAATCTAGCTATAGTCTGCTACTACATAGACTAAGTTTTGGTGGAGTGAAAGAGTTAATTTAATGTCAAGAATTGAAATCAAACAATCACAGAGTTTTCAAGCTGGAAAGAACCTTAGAGATCCTTTTAGTCCAAATATATTAAATTTTTTAAAATGAAGTTTTTCTTTCTCATCCAAGGTCAAGTAAGCTAACCTGACTAATGGCAAAATCAGGACAAGAACCAAGGGTTCCTGACTCACAGTTTGGTACCTTACCTTTTCCCTGTTGCTTTCCTCATTAATTAAATTATCAAGTGAAATATAGTACATATTTTCAATTTTCGTATTTCTATATTATATGTAGCTATTTCCTTCACTGTCAAAGATTGCAGACACTTTTAATTAAAGAATCTTTGAAAAATCCATTACCTTGTGGCAAATCCTTTGGAGTTAATAATCCAAGGCAGGTCCTTGGATAATAGGCTAGCTTTTCATTGGCACAACCCACCTGCCATTGCCCAACCTTTATAATTTGACATGCCACAGTTTACAATTCACTGACAAAATCTTTGAGAAACGATTATCACTTCCAGCTAACAAAGAAGTGTATGGGCGGGATTTTAGTGGGCAATGTGTCCCTACATTATGTAGAATTTGCTTTGAGAAGAGTACTTATGCAATAGGAAAACCTGGAAAGCATGTTATAGTTATAAAGACCAATGAGGGTCTCAATAGCGATGAGCTTTCAAATATTTATCATCGCAATATCCCTTGGAGAATATCTAAGAATATTATCTTTCCTTTACTAATGAAAATTAAAACATAGAGATGTTGGATTGCTTGTGTCTAGGACAAATGTGGTCTGAATTTCAAGTGTTTTGGATGTTCAAATTCCAATAACCACTCAGAAAATCAGCGTTAAGTCCTGCTCTTCTTCTTGTTACCTAGTAAAAGGTCAAGAATAGGTCCCTTTGGCAAGTCAATTGTTGTTCTTTTTTGCTGCTTCTCTGGTAATAAGTTAAACAACATTGGGATATTTGGAAATTATATTTTCTTTGTTAATCTCTTGCTGCAGCCACACCTAAGCTTGCCTCCATATGGAGTTTGGTCTAAAGTGGTGATATTCCACAACATTTTATAATCACAAGGTACTGAGACTTTTAGAAGAGGGAAGAGCACTGAACTTTTTAAATCCTACTACACAAAGCCTTGCCTTGATAATCTGCAAAGAAGTTGACTCCCCAGCATCACTTACTAGCACGCATTTTGACATTATATCATATTTAAAGAATTATTCCTAATGCCTTATCCAGATCTCCAACTGCTGCAATTTAAACCTATTGGTTCAGGGAAAACAAACAGCTGCATTTCTATTAGGGATCAAGGTCTCTCCCTTCCCCAAACTTCAAATAAGGTGCCTTCATCATTTCAAAGCTTTTCAAGTTTCAAATGACCCTATTGTTTTATTGAAAGAGAAAAGAATGGAGCCACCCAAATCCTCTTAGGTACTAACCAGTAAACCACATGCATATATTTGGGTAACACCTGGTAACTGGAAAATATTAAGCAGGGTCCTGGTCACATAAAGAAATCATTTTGATAATAACTGTCTGGTGCTGGCCATCATCATGTTGGCATTCCTCTACTTCCATGCAACCACAGAACACAGAAGATCAAAGTAGCCAAGACTGAGGACAGGGAGAGAACTTGTTTTATCACTGACTTTGTAAAAGGGAGACAAACAATGGTAGTGAAGCCTTTATTTAATGTTTGTTAAGGAAAGCCTGTTTTCCAGGCATCAGTTCATCAGCTTTGGTCTATATAACACCTATCTTCAAAAACAGTCACAAATTATTCTCAATTCTTTTTTTGTCTGTACAGGGCTCAAGGTGCTAAACAGAAAAGCTTTTTTTTTATCTTTCTGTCCAGACTTACTCAAGAAAACAAGAATCAAATTTGAACCACCTAATTTGTAGACTGGGACATTATCCTGTTTTGTCTACTCATCCATTTATTCAATAACTGGAAATCAATTATTTCTCTTTTAGTTAATATTGAAATCCCCTTATTTTCCTGCTGCCTGTTTCAAGGAGGAGGGGATAGTGAACAGAAACAAAAAAAAATACAAAAGAAAAGGGACAAATGAAAGATATGAAAGAAGAGAAAAGAATGAGTGAATGGATGGATGGATAGATATATAAATAATGTATTTAAAACATTTATTAAGTGCTTACTATGTGCTAGGTATTGTATGAAGTGCAGGGATACCAATATAAGCCAGCAAGAATGTTCCCTCTCACAAGGAAGAAACAAAAGAAGGAAGGAAGGAAGAAGGAAGAAGGAAGAAGGAAGGAGGGAGGGAGGGAAGGAAGGAAGGAAGGAAGGAAGGAAGGAAGGAAGGAAGGAAGGAAAGAAGGAAGGAAGGAAGGAAGGAAGGAAGGTAGGTAGGAGGGAGGGAAGCAAAGAGGAAAAAAGGAAGGAAAAAGGGAGGAAAGGAGGGAAGGAGGGAGGGAGGAAAAAGGAAGGAAGGAAGGAAGGAGGAAAAGAGGAAGGGAGGGAGGAAAAAGCAGAACAGCTAGGGAAAGGAAAAATACATGTGGTAAATTTTCATGAGAAGAAGTCTCATGAGGATTTAGGGAATTCATTCTCATGCTGGCTATTAGACTATATCTTCATTAGCAATTCTTTTCTTTCTCACTCTAGCTTCTCACAGTTTAACTATATCATAAAACAAGTTCTCCTTAGGAGGCTGAACAAGGATAAAAATGGGGCTTACTGGTTGAAAATAAAAGGAACAGGAATGATTCATTCTTTTTTCTTCCCTCTTCCTTTCTCACTTTTTCCTTCAAACAATTTTGGATGACTCCCGCTAATGGTCAGAAAGCACTGGCCACAGGCAAAGCTGTCCACTGCCTGCCTTGAGAAAGGTTCCTAGAAATGGAGGGAAGGAGGAAAAAGAGAGGTTGGAAGGGATATGAGGCACACAGCTGGAAGGAGAATTAATGGAAAGGGCAGGTAGGGGGAGTACCATTCAAAGAAGTGGAATGAAATGAAAACTCTACTCCCCCTCCCCCAAATGAGACCACTATTAAACAGTAAATATATTTCCTCTGTAAAACTCCAGTTTCCTCTTCAGTTCACAACTATACAATTAAGGGCTTGGCAAGATTCTTCATGAAAATTTGCCCTATTACTGTGGATAATCAGGTTTTGGCCTTCTGTAATATGCAAACTCAGGGTGAAAGTCATGGTAACTTTAAGCTTAAGCCACACCCAGGGTAGCATGTGTAAATTTAAACAGTTTCAATATGTCATTTCCACAGGGACAGCACCATATAGACCTGTGTCACCTGGCAATGACTGTGCATAATTGACTAATTAAAATGCACTGGAGACACTCTGTCTCTTCTTGCAGAAAATTCACTGTTGAATCTTGCAGGAAGAAAAAAAAACAACAACAACAGTTTAAAAAAAAAAAAAAAAGTATAGACCAGTACACTACTATAAGTGGTTCATCAGAAACTCATAATTAGTTGATAAACATCTGGAACATAAGCAGTTTACCATCTATAATCGTATACTGATAGACGGCAGTATGATTAAGAGAAATGAGTTTCAGGTCATATGGCTTTGCGTCAGCCAAATAGATTGTGTTTGCAAATCCAGAGATGTTATATAATATCTCTGCATACATCTAGGAGATTGTGGACAACCTGTTAGTGTTTTTATGCATCTTGCCCTCTTGGTTGAAGTCTCAGACATTAAGTTGTGGCAGGTGCAGAAAATTATGGAAAATTATTAGGGATTAGACATCATAGTCATTAAGAACAGTTAGAGAGCATTTAATGTTGTAGAGGCTTTCTTGGGGGAGTAATTATAGCTGCTAGTTCTTAAATACAAATAAAACACAAAGCCCCAACAAGTCTGCTACTCGAGGGGTTCTGGTCTCTCCAGGACCTACCTACCTTAATTATTCTAGGGTTGCAAACCAGATGTTTTACTGTTTCAGTTTATCAGAGTACATTCAAGTAACTGACTTGTGATCAGTCACGAAATGACTTGGGCACTGGGAACAACAGAGACTAACAGACAGAAAGGAGTTAGGTGGTGCTCTTTAATCATTTTCTCTAAGAGATCTTATTTGCTATACTTTGTAGACCACCATAATGAACTTCAGATGCCCTGGAGTCATCCTCAAAAGGAGAAGACTCTGGCCAGAAATTTACAAGGATCCATTTAGCCTAGTTTGCTCCTTCAGAAACCTTCTCATTTTTCTCCTCTGTCTGCCTATCTCCAAAGAAAAACTTCCTGCCCCTAGCAGAAGATTCCATCCCAATTTAACTTTCTCAGATAAGTCTGAAGACTAATTTATATCTTTTAGGGGTAGATACAGATATGACAGCTTGACATTGCATGTGAAATTTATATTTTTTGTTATAAACCTGACAACCTTCAATAGATACAAAACTCCAAATACTTCTCCCCAAATAATCCCATTACAAAAAGATCAGACATAAAATCATATTCATGGCCTAGGGAAGGGCTTCTTAAAATTTTTCCCCTTGTAATATCCTTTTCAATGAGAAATTTTTACATGACCCTGGATATATAGGTATATAAATGAGGTATCCAAATCTAAAACATTTCCTGATAATAAATCATAAATTTGCTACCCTTCCATTAAATTGTAAGACCTTATATGGAATTGTATTCCACAGTTTAAGAAGCTAGAGCCTAGGGGCAGCTAAGTGGTGCAGTGGATAGAGCACTAGCCCTGAAGTCAGGAGGACTGGAGTTCAAATCTGGTCTCAGACACTTCCTAGCTGTGTGACCCTGGGCAGGTCACTTAACCCCAATTGCCTCAGCAAAAAAAGAAAAAAAAAAAAAAGAAGAAGAAGAAGATGGAGCCTAGGGCAGCTAGATAGCCAGTGGATTAAGTCAGGAGAACCTGAGTTCAAATTTGACATTAGATACTTGAAATTTACTAGCTGTATGACTGGGCAAGTCACTTAACCTCAATGGCCTCACAAACAAAAAGAAGAAACTGGGGCCTTAGGAGATTAGGAGTATAATATTATATAATATGTATAATATTAATATTAGAAGCATAAGATTTGTATATAGGAAGATCTTAGGTTCTCATCTCACAAACCAGCAAATCTTTTAACCTCTTTACCCAAGTTTCCTCATTTGCAAAATGGACATCATAATGATTGTAATGCTTACCTCACAGGATTTCCAAGCTTATATGACATGGGTTATGTAAACAGCTTTGCAAACCTTAAAGTCAACTACTATAATTATTATTATTATCTTCTATCACTTACAGTTTGTTTAAAATATGTAAATTAGCTTTAACAAAATGATATCAAACTTATTCTAGTTTTTTTCATCACTATCACCTTTCTCATTATATATATATATATTTAGATTTTTCTAAATCTAAATATATATTGATATTTACACAATTGATTTATTCCTTAAATCCCCTCTACAATGGAACTGCCTTTATTCCTCATTGGCATACTCCAGAACTTAACACTATTGCTATTTGCCAAAATGGGTCTTGGATTAAGAGTGATGATGAAATTTATCAAGATCTATTGATAGACAAATTTTCTACAAGGAGAGCCAGAGTATTTCTTACATGTTTTAAATAGATGATTTTATGACAATCATTCTCTGTAATACTAGGCAAAATGGCAGGGGACTGACTTTATATATATATATATATATTTATATATTTATATATATATATATTATTGGTATCTATATATTCCCTGCCTAATTCATAGATTCTATTCTAATGGAAGGAGAATAAATTTGAAGTCACAAGACTGAGATTTAAGTTTCTTATTGCACACAATAACTTTGTGACTACCTATAGGCAAGTCACATGAATCCCAGCCATTTCATCTTTAAAATGGGGATAGGACAAGATCTTTGTGAGAAAAGCCCTTTGCCAATTGAGTTGTTGTCAGCTCGTGTTTGATCTTTAGTGGAATGACAAAAGTAACCCTACAACTCTTGTGTGTCAATACTATTGAGTTGATATAGGCCTACACTAGATAATAGCAAGTGACCTAATTTAAGCAAGTAATTAGCATGGAATAACATCCCCTTCAGGATATGCTTAATTTGCTTAATCTTCTTTCTTTGAAGACTGACCACTAAAAATACTAATATAGATCATTTCTATTATAATGTCAAAGTGAGTGGTTACTTCTCAAATCAAGTTCCATCTCCACAAACTAGAAATGTTTAAAGCAAGAAATACACCAAGTTGGGCAACTGAAATTTCATTTGGAGAAGTTAAGAAAAACCTTTCTACTATTAGTATCTATATATTCCCTGCTAGATCCATAGATTCAATCAATATGATGTAATGGAAGGAGAATAGATTTGCAGTCACAAGACTTGATCAACCCACTGCAAAGCAAAAAAATACAGTTAATCTAATAGATATACCTTTTAAATTTTGGATGTGCTGGTTTCTTTCTCATCTTGTCTCAGTAATGACACCATCTGACCTTCAAGTCTACCCTCTTAAAAGAGAAGCAAAAGAGTGGATACTGGACTCTCCTAGTTCTGTAATGGAGAAATTGGGTAGATAGAAGAGATCTATCACTCAGCAAGACTGGTAGTGATTTCACTGTGAGATAGGGAAAATATAAAACCAGCAGTAATTATCTTCCCATGAAGTTTCCATGTGGCAGAATTCCAGATAATCATTATATAAACATTAGAAAATAATTGAAAACTTTCAGGTCTGCTGAAAGGAGATACAAATATAAAGAATGAGACAATTCTTACTTTCCAGAAGCTTATATTCTCATGAAAAAGACAAGTGTAAATATAAGTATGGGCAGAATGAATATAAAGTTCAAATAAATACAAAATAGTTAAGTATTTGGATACAAGTATAAACAAATAGCACAAGTAAGTAGTAAATACAGATTAGTACAAAGTGATTAGAAGCTTCAGAGGATGAGGAATCAGAAAAGACTTCACTTATAAATTGGTACTTAAGCTGAATCTTGATAAAGAGAGGGATACTGAATCAAAGATTAAGAGGGAATGCATTCTAGTCAAGAAGAATAGCCAGTGCAAAGGCACAGAGATGCCAAGTGTGATGAACAAAGATAATTTTGGATGTGTGTGTGTGTGTGTGTGTGTGTGTTGGGCTAGGGGTTAGGCAATGTTTGCTCTTCTTTCTCTAAGAGGACCAAAGATATCAGGAAGGAGATTGTTTGTAAATGAGTTGTATTTAAGTGAGTCAAGGCTATTAAAGCCTTACTTTCTCTTCTGGGGTTATTGGAATCCAGTGGCTAGACATATAGTCAATACAATTGGTGATGGCCCTTAGACAATGATCAATAAAACTGGAAAGAGGTTGAAGCCAATTTGTAAAGAACTTTGAAAGCTCAGTAAAAGAGTTTACATTTTATTCTAGTCAATACAGAGCCACTGGAGTCAATGAGGGGCCACTAGAGTTGACATGATCAGATCTTTCCTCAAGGAACAGTGACTAGGATGGATGAAAAGATTAATATGTCTGAGGCAAAATATCCTAAAATGTTTAAACTAATTATCAGTGAAAATAGGCTGTAAACAAATGATGAATGTTAATAACTCCTTTAGAAAGAAACAAAAAGTTAGCAGCAAATTTGACATGCAGACATTTTGAAAAAGAAAGATAAACAAAGACAATCAACAAGAAAACACATAGAAATTAAATCAATAATAAATCAATAAAGCAAGATATAGTTGTTTAAAAAACTTAAATGTTTGTGTTGATTGAAAGCCAGAGAGAATTTGGTGACAAACGGATTTGAGGATGTTAAAGATGTTATGGGGTTAAAAAATGAGAATGAAGGATGAAGAAAGAATAAAAGAAATACCTCATAGAATAAAATCCATATTCCTTCCTAAATTAATCATTTTCAGGATGGACAAATATAGGTTAACACTGAAGGAAATTTCTTAAGTGGGTAAGAAGAAATAAGAACCAGGGGTGAAATGAATCTATGCTCTATCCTAGATTAAACCTAAGGGAATAGAAGGAAATGACTTCTTTGATTTTATCCTTTTGTGAGACAGTAGGGAAAGAACCAATGTTACTTAGAGAAAAATATATGAATGAGAGCCAGGAGTCAAGTACAATCCTTGAAGGGGGAACATTGAAGTCCATTCTCACAAAGATGGGGAAGATATGATGAAAGTCTCAAAACAGGGTTGATTTTAGGTGAGTGGGCACTTTAAGGAAACTCCCTTCTCTGATCTAGGGTTGTTCTTTCCAGAATCACATCTTACCCTGGGAGATGATATCTATAGAGCATCCAGTTTGAGAGATGGTTGGATAGTAGAACATAGAATATATGAATGACTTTAGGCTGAACAGGCAATGAATATACTAGTGTAGAGCAGAACCAGACCTTTGGCATGGGAAATATCATGATTTCTATCACCCTACACTGCTTTGGTATGGTTTTGAGCTTTATTAGTCTTAATAGCTTAAAGCCACCCTAAGAATTTTGGTACACCCTATATTTCTGGAAACCAGGCTCTTCAGAATAAGGTTCTATAGGGGCAACTAGGTGTCATAGTGGATAGCACACCAGCCTTGAAGTCAGGAGGACCTGAGTTCAAATCTGGTCTCAGACACTTAAGACTTCCTAGTTGTGTGATCCTGGGCAAGACACTTAACCCCAATTGCCTGAGCCAAAAAAAAAAAAAAAGACTAAATATAAAATATACCGGATAAGGTTCTATAAAAAAGGGGGAAATGGAGACAAAGGTAAGAATAAGATATAAAGTTATAGTAAGAGAAGAGGGAGCAAAATGTTTATCTCCCAGAACGATGGCCTTTTATGTGGACACATAAAGAATGAAGAAAGAATCTGCAAGCGTGTGAATGGGAAATTAGATTTCATAACACCAGAGAAACAGAAAGAAATAAGCATCTATGGGAAAGCAGGCAAAGTAAAGAAAAAATAAATGTTAAGAGAATGAGTGCAATCAGAAATAGGAAGGATGCTGAACTATACACTTGTAATAGGAAATGGGAAAAGAAAAATTAAACAAAGAGGAATAAACAAAAAGAAAAATGAAATCATTAAGTTTGAGGAACTTGGGATAACAGAGTAATGGGAAGAATAGTAGGATGAATTTGTGGAAGGAAACTGGATCATCTTAGTATAAGTAAAACTGACCACAGGGACTAAAATGTGGAGGAGGATAAAAAAGGGAGGAGGGGAAAATCAATATATCAATATACTAATAAGTGTGTATTTAAGTTCAAAGATCAATAGTAATGAGAATGATTTTAAATTTATGCTATACTTATAAAATGGATTATAGGAATAGAAGCAGTATTGTTTCATTCTTTGGAAAAGTACATAGGAGAAATCATATACTGATAAAATCAACTATTCATCAAGTATTGAATACATGCAATGTGCTGAAGATAATGAATATAGAAATGAAACAGCTGCCCTCACTAAACTTGTATTCTACCAGGGACTGCCTGTTAAGTAGCCATGTACTTAACAGAGGAAATTGGAGCTCTCCTGTTAGAATTTCTGAAATTACCAGTTTAAGGTTTTAGAGAATGACAAAAAAAAAAAAAAGCTAAAATTACAATGTAATCCCCCTTCAACCAAAATTCTGAGCCTAAGCAAGGTAAAAATACAATCAATCCAGGGATTCTAAAAGTGGATGAGCCAGTAGGCATTGAGCAAACAAATAGGAGAAAAGGGGTAAGGGGCTAGCCATCTGGCCAAAAGGAGAAGCAGGAGACACAGTTACACAGAACCGCAAATTGAATAACAACCTGGAGATGTAGAGCAGAGTTTTAAATTAGGCAAAGGGAACCAGAACACAAGTAAATATCCCAGTGACTGATGAACTCTCCCTCCAGAATTTATCTTATAGAATTTTGTCTCCTCTCCTTTGATTTATACTTACCTTTATGCATCTGTAATCTTCTTGAGGGACAGGAATAGTTTTTTTATGTCTTATGCCTTGAATGTAGTGGGTACTCACTACATGAAGAGAGATTTCAAGTTCAAACAAACTTGATAAACTGAAATATATTTATACAGATAAGTTGTCAAGTATTTGGGGGTGAGATCAGTCAAGAGATTCAATTTTAACATAGAAGAGTTTCAGAATTAGTAGAGATCTCAGAAGACACATATTCCAGGCTTCCTGAAATTGAATTAAAGATGATACTATAATTACCTCTAAGATATTATCTCATTATGTTTGACTCAAACAAAGAGATTTTATTGATCCTGACATTGTCAAAATCTATATAATACACTAGTCCCTACTAGGTTAGTATCATCTAAAACTTAATCAACATGCCATCTGAGCATTTTAGCCAAGTATTTATTTAAAGTGTTAATAGCTCAAGACCAGTAATAGATCTCCAGGTTGCTCCTCTAGAGACCCCCTTCCTAAATGATATCAGCCACCTAATAATTATTCTTTAGGTTAATAAACCAGTTACGAATCCACTTAGAATATAATTCAGTTCACACCTCTCCCTTTGTATATAAGACTATCATGAGAGACTTCATCATATGTATTGCTAAAATCTAGGCAAATACTATCTATAATATACTTTATCAGTACAATAATCTCATCAAAAATGTAACAGAGATTAATCTGGGATGACCTGTTGCTAAGGAAGCCATACAAGCTCTTTGTGATAATTATATCCTTTCCTAAATGGTCATAAGCTATCCCTTTAATAATATGTTCTATTATTTTGTCAGAAATCAAAGTTTAGCTCATTGTCCTATAGTTTGCAGACCCCATTCTCTTCCCTTTTGCAAAATTCAGTACATTTATCATTCTCTACCCTCTACTGCTAGACTCTTCAAAATTATTTTTTTTCTTTTTAAAAATATATTTATTTGAAACTTAAATACAGAATAGAAAAGAAAAAAAGTACAGAAAAAGAAAAAAAATGCGTCATGTATACATAACATAAGAAAGGATTTGAAATATGTAATAATAAACTTCCATTTCAAGAAAGCATATTTATTATTTCATGTTATTTCTAGGTCAGTTAGTAAGAAAGTGATGCTTAAATGGGGAAATGACTCACCCAAGATCATACAACTAATGTTTTTTACACAGGATATGAGACCTCATCAACCTGGCTCTAAGTTCAGTACTCTGTCCAATATGCTGTGCTGCCTCTCATCATTTCCCAATATTATTTCTTATTTATATATTGGTTATCTCCACTGAATATCCCATTGACATCTGAAACTTAACCAAAAAAACATAACTCATTATTTTTAAAACTGAAACTTCCACTCCTCTAAATTTTCCTGTTTCTCTTGGTGTTTCCAACATCCTTTTAGTTACCACGGTCCACAACCTGGAGTCATCATTTACTCTTTTCTTTCCCTTAAACCTCCCTACATCCAGTAAGTTGCCAAGTCTTACCAATTCTACTTCTACAAAATTTCTCACAACTGTCCTTTTCTTTTCACTCACAGCTTATGTTATTATCACTTATTTGAACTTTGGCAATGTATTCCCTCTTCTTTTCTACCTCAAAAAATCCCTAGCATTTTTCAAAGCCCAGCTCATATATTCCCTTCTATTCAAAGCCATAGCACCCATTGCTAGTGTTTATTCCTCTTGAAATTACCTTGTAACATTTTTATATAATATATATTTACTTGTGAACTTGTTATTGCTTCATCTCAGCTGTCCCTTAGGAGTATCAATAGGTTCCCTTTATTTTATTTCCCAAATGCCTAGGTGATTGCTTTACATGTTGTAGACATTTAATTAGTATTTGTTGAATTGAAACCATGTTTTATACCTTCAGATTTCAAGGATTTATTCAAAAAGATGATGCTTTTTTTTTTCAAAAATAAGTGCCCAAAGATAAATTTGTCAGTGGCAACTCCCATGGACAAAGCCATATCTTGAGATGGGTTCCAGAGGTCTGAAAATGTCAAAGTTGGAGGATACTTGGAGTCTTTCAGCAGAGTAGGGGAAAACATTAGTTCAGAGCTTCTAGTTAACAAGAAGACTTAGTTAACATAGAAAGCTACTAGATGACTGTCTGGATGAGTTCTTTTCCTGCTTCTCCTCAGCTCCTTCCACCTCAATATCACTCTGTGTAAGGAGCACTCACCTCCCTCTTCAGCTGAAAGTGATCTCCCTGCTACTCATAGATGAATGTTGTGGTAGAAAGAGCATTTAAATGAAAATCAGGAGAGTCACACTCCAATACCAGCTTTTCCATTAGCTAGTTATAATTTTGTTTAGTCCATTTAAGTCTCTCTGGGTCTTAATCTCCTCTTCAGTAAAATTAGGGGGTTGGACTAGGAGATCACTAACATCTCTTTTAAGTCTATAATTCTATGGTCCTATAATTAAAGCACAGTGCCTTACAGACACATAATAGTATACACTTAATAGATATTTATTGGATTTAATTGAATTGACCTTCTCACTCCCTCTGAACTCCAGCATTCTATGACTCAAATTCCTGCATTACAATACTGATAACAATTTTTTACAATGAAAAATATCACTGCTTTCTAAAGAATGATTTCCTTAAAGATTGGCTCATAGATGTAATGAATTTTAATTAGAAATTTTTTTTATCATTGGTGAAGATACATGAACTAAAAATTGTGAAGTAACACCCTCCCACTATATTACTTAGCTTTACATTTATTTAACTGAAATAAGTATTTTCTGGGCTCCATTTTTGTTCAACTTGAGAAAAGAATAAACTCTAGGGAACCTCACTCATCATCAAAGAATGTATATCATCTCAACACATTCCTTTAATAGTAACAAAGATTAATAGGTGAGGTAAAGATTTAAGAAGTTTGCTTATTTTGTCTATAGCTAGGTTCCAATTAATTAATCTAGAAAGGGTAAGAATTATCAAGCTACTAATATATATACATATATGTGTGTGTATGTGTACATATAGTGTACTTAGGTACATATAATATATAGGTATGTATGTATATGCGTGCATATGCATACATGATGTATTTGTCTGCTGAGAAAATATTTACATGTTAATATTTACATGTAGATATACTTCATATTTAGTATACATATGTATATAGTATGTATATTTATATATACATATTATTCTGAGAAAGAAGTCTCTAATTTTCACTAGGCTGCCAAAGTGACCTATGACATAAAGGAATGCCCTGGTTTAGAACATTAGAAATAGAAGCAAGAATCTTATGTTCATTGATCCATTGAGTCTGTAGGAGCAAATAATTTAATCTCTTGGCCCTATATGATTCCCCTTTTAATAGTGAGAAAGGGCAATGGTAGAAACATTTGCTAACTGGCTTGCTTCATGAGCAGTAAAGGCAATTCCGTGATAGTACAGTGAAGGAGACTATGGGATTCCAAAAGCCTAAAGCTGAAAGGGTATTTATTAGTATAATATAAAAACAGAATATTATTATTATTATCATCAGTTGAGGAGGAGAAGGGAAGTGGTGGGAGGGGGAATAATTTGTGTATAGGAATGACAGATGGGGCTGATCCGTTTTTGGTTTATCTGCCCATCTGGACTTTCAAAAGAAAAGAAAGTGGTGTGGTAACAATTTCATAGCAAAGGCCACAGCCTGGTTAATCTGAAGGGAAATTTTTTCAAGAAACTTCTGAAAACATAGATTTGGCCTATTGATTTAATATTAATCAGGTTTGACTGTACATTGTGTTGCCAGAGAAACTTGAGGCATGCTTCAGTTGTCAATTCCAGTTTTTCCTTCAGGTCTCCCTGATTGCATGAGTCATGAACAGCTTGGATAACAGCTACAATGGCATTCATGCTCTTCTCTAGGAAGTCCTTTTTTGCAAGGCTCAGGAATCCTGGAACGGAAACAGACTTGATGATGAGCAGGGGGGAAAAAATCCTCATCACTCAACCTTCCATTTAGTTGGAAATGAAGCACATTTCATATTGAACCCCTGCCAAAATGTTGAGCCTATGAAAGGGAATAAGGCTAAGGGTGAGACAGAAAATTGAAAAAGGGAGAATGTAAAAGAAATGGATTAGAGAGAAGCAAAAAGAGATGTATAAGAGAAGGCCTGAAATGTTAAGGGAAATTGGCAAAATCTGTGCAAAACAGAGAAAAAAATAGTTACTTTTGCAAGGAATCATCTTTTTATCACACCAAAATGCTTTAAGATAGAAGAACAAAGTAGAAAGAATTCTGCATTTGCAGTTGCAGGATAAGTTTCAAGTTGTGACTCCTTATGTGACCTTGGCAAGGATCTTCAGATCTCTCAGCCTCAATTTCTTCATTTGTCAAATAATATTATAAGTAGTGTTTATATAGAGCTTTAATATTTGCAAAATGCTTTACCAATATGAAACTGAATTAGATGGTGTAATGTCCTAGAATCTAGGAACAACTACTGAAGAGTTTGTATTTCTTTGAATATCAGAAACTTAGCAAAGCAGCTTATAGTAGTATAGATGGAGAGTTAGTCTGAGTCAGGAAGACCTAGTTCCAAGTCCTCCTTCTGCCATATATGAACCACATGATCCTGAGTACTTCTTAGGAAGGAAGCAATTCACTAATAGGATAATTGTAGAGTTATATATCTTTGAATATTGGTAATACTATAATTGATTGTGTCCAGTTAAATGCCTCTTGAAATATTCAAATACATTGGTAGAGGGTATTTGTTACTTGGAGCTCTCTATACCAGAAATTCTTGATCTGGAATCACAAGAACCTCAAAAGGTCTATGAATAGATTTTATGGTGAGCCATGAACTTGGAATATGAGACATTTTAATGATTGTTTTTCAACATAATTACTTTCCTTTGTAATCCCATGTATTTTAATTTATACATTTTAAAATCATTATTCCGAGAAGGGGTCCAAAGCCTTGATTAGTCTCCTAAAGGGGAAAAAGGGGATCCATACCACACACAAAAGGAAAAGAACCCCCTTTTTATTGGAAAAATTGCAGATACAATTTGAAAAATTAGAGGCAGGTTTGAGAGCATGTGTAAACTTAATCAGAAGTACTAAAACTAGAGGAGTGAAAGTGGGATAAGGGTGGGGATGTTCTTCATGGATTATTTAATAGATGTCCAGAGAAACAATAATGTATATGTTAGAAATGTTATCTGAGTCATAAATGATTGAAAACAAAGAAAAATCTCATAATAATGCTTCTTATTCTTATTAATGCATTTAGTTGCTAAGGAGTTTCTTCCTGTGTGTATTTTCCTGTCATGAAAACCTAGGTAATAATGAGAAAGACATGAGGTTATAAAGGCCAACTGGGGGATTCTTCAATGAAAAAATGCATCTGTTATTCTGTATTTCAATTAGATGTGTAAATTGGGAGAAAAGAAAACGAATTGGGGTATCCTTTTCTATACTTCACCCCCAATAGATTTAGCTCTCTTTTGAACCCAACATCTAGCATGACAATTTTGAATATTGGTAACAAACACTATAATTGATTGTCTCCAGTTAAATGCCTCTTGAAATGACATTAATATTCTGCCATGGACTTTTTTTGCACTTTTGTTCCTTAATTGTTCATTAATTTTCTTTGATAGAGTATATAAATTTAAGCCACTTTGAAAATCTTAAAGCACTACACAAATATCAGGTAGTAATAATAACTGTTAGTATAAAACTGGAGATATTAGGTTAGTTTTTGCTTTTCTTTATTTCTCTAGAGCTTAACATAGTACCTGATATATAACAGATACTTAACAAATGTTTGTTGACTGTTGTCTGACTAGAGTCAGCAAGAAGCTTATGTATTTGGATATATGGATAAAAAGACATTGCCATAAAAGTGTTTCTATGTTAATAATAACTTTATTTTATAAACCTTTATATAACTAAAAAAAATGGACCTGGAAGAACTATATATTCCAAGAACTAGAAGAGTTTATAGATAATATTGTTGTGACTGAGAAATCATAGCAGTTGGAAAAATTGTTATTGGACTGGAGATACACAAATATTTTCTTAATTTTCAATAAAGACAAAATAATTATCCCATATCCTTATAAATGTTATACCAAATATTGACAAAATTCTAAAAGTAATTAAGAAAGTTTTGAGGTACTTAAAAGATGAGGTGATAAAGCCTCTATGAGCCAGAGTGGGTTCACTAACAATGTCACAGCAGACTTCTAAAATTTTCTTTTGAAAGACTTATCAAGCCTAATGATTCAAAAAATGTTGTGGATACAATATATCTATATTTAATCAAAGTATTTTATGTTTACATATGTTGTTTTAGTAGAACAAAGTTCAAATGGCTAACAGTGTGATGTGGCTTTTTCCCTAAGGGTGAGTAGGAAAAAGGGGAGGAACATGAACTTTCTCTATCCATATAAACAAGCATCTGTTACTCAATTTAGTCCTAGAAGATTGCCTGGGGATTGCTCAGAGTTACAGAGAAGTCCATATCATTAGTGAGACTTAAGCTGCATTTAAAAGCATCTTTCTTGATCTTTTCAGATATTTCAAATTTATTTTGTATTTATTTTGCATATGCTTATATGTACACATTTCCCTCCCCTAATTGGATATGAACTCCTTTCTATCTTTGTATCATAAGCATCTGGCACAATGCTTTGCACATATTAGATGTTTAGTACAACCTGACCAATTAAACAATGCTATTTGGTATGCAGGAGATGATAGCTCTAGTGTCTTCTATGCTAATCAGATCATATTTAGAGTAGATCATTTTTTAGAAGACCCAAAGGGCCTTCTAAGAACATTTGTTAGATAGCAACCATGATGGTAATAAGTCCAAAAACTATATGAGAAGAGTATGGATTCAATTCAATTTCAGTAAGCTCTTATTAAGTACCTATTAAGTTCAAGATACTGTTTTAAATGATAGCAATATGAAAAGAAGAAAAAAATCCCCGGCCCTCAAAAGCCTATTTTTTAAATTGGGGAAGAAGGATAACAACATTAATATGGAAAAGAGTGATTAAAAAGATGAGTGGGGAAAATGTTGACCAAAGAGAGCAAGAACAATTCAGGTGAAATAACACAATAACATTCTCTAATTACTTTTGTAGGATATATGGAAATCAAAGAATAAGAAGAGAGGAAAGGGGGAAAAATATATATAATTTGAAGAGAGTACTAATTAAGCCAACCAGGAAATTTTTCTTATGGCAGCCAATCCTTGAAAGAAGCTAAAAATTCTAAGAGATGAAGGTAAAAGGAATACATTGCATATTTTGGAGATAATTAGTACAGAGCCAAAGGATGAAAGATCACATATTAGATTCAGAGGCATTTAATTTAATTCAAGGAACTGAAGGTGTTAAATATGGAGAAAAGAATGGGTGAGGTAGGAAATTAATTGGTGTCTAAATATTTGTCTATAGAGGATTAGGCTTTTTTTAATTTGACCCCACAGGGCATAAATAGGATGAACGAGTAGATATTAGGGGGAATGAAATTTTGGCTCATTTTAAGGCAAAATTTAATCAATAAAGTCACCCCCCCAAATGAATGC
Organism: Myrmecobius fasciatus; assembly: GCA_023553655.1. Lineage (NCBI taxonomy): Eukaryota > Metazoa > Chordata > Mammalia > Dasyuromorphia > Myrmecobiidae > Myrmecobius > Myrmecobius fasciatus. The sequence continues at coordinate 155,726 of JAJPUD010002476.1, read as the reverse complement.
CATTGTAGACCAAGAAGTTTAATTATTACTAGAAGTCTTCAAAGAGATGTTGGATAATCATTTGTTTTTCATGAACATCAAAGAGAATTCGTCACTATTTCTCCCTTTTGGGATTCAAGATACACAAAGATTTATAGCATCAGAATGTTACAAAAGCATGAGTTTGGCTGGAATGGGGGAGAGGGGAGGGAAGGAGAACCTAGAGCTAAAAGACATGAACTGAAAAAGGAGAACATGAAACCATCTCTATTTCCACAGCCTATATCATAATAATTCTACACATGTGCCACTATCTCTTCTCATCATTTTTCATATACGCATATGAGGTAAGCTTAAATGCTATTTGTACACACATACACAGAGACACATACACACACACACACACACACAACTTCCAAGCCTGTAATCCCATATTTCTCTTAGAAATCCATTCCTCTGGGTTAAAGGAGTATGTCTATTAAAATGCAAATATTTCCCAGGAAGGGTAACTCTTAAATCTCTTTATCTGTCTCTTAGACCCTAATGGTAATTTGTTTATCTGATCTTTTCCCACTCATAGTTGATGGAGAACTTCTTGATCAAAGAGAACTGGGAAAAAAAGGTCAAAGGCCTGGGGTAGGGGGAGGGGAAAGTCTGTAACTGAGGGAAAAGTGAAAGTAGAAAAGTGCTAGAGGCTTGGCTTCTCTAGCCAGTTTGCAAGTCTTTAGAGAGGAGGTGTTTAGATTTTCATGAGATTTATTCTTTTTATTAGTCACAATTTTTCCTTGTTGTGATTGTGGGAACAGAGGTACATGGAGATGTTCTTTATCAGGTAGAAGATACCAGCAGGCCATAAAAAATAGCATATGCTTGGATGGGGACAGAGAGTAAATGCTCCAAAAGAAACATGGATCTGAGAATTAGAAACACTAAAGCATCTCTATACCTATACCAATAATTCTACAAATATATCATCATCTCTCCTCCCCATCCTCTTCATAAATGCATACCAGGAATGCCTCTTCCTTGTGCACACCCATACATATGCACACACATTTGCTTAATTTGGCACACTAAAGAACAACTTCTAATTTGATCTTTCCATTTCCCTCATAAACAAACTGATTTCATACTATAAACTGACTAGTTGCTATGAGAAAGAACTTCACTCTCCTGGAAAATCCAAATCTGTCAAAAATTTTGATTCATCTTTGTTTTAGTAACAGCAAAATTTAAAAAGAACCATTCCATTCATTCAGTCCCCTGTGTGGTTGTGAATAGATTTGCTATTCACTGAGGTGAATTGGACTCAACACGGAGAAATTTGTAATGTTCTCCAGAGCTCAAGAGTTTTACTGCTCTAGTAATTTATTACTATTGGCCAAGCTTCCATGCACAGATGAGGGTCAAACATAGGAATTTTGATTTGAACAGAGCCAGAAATAGAATGTGAAGTTAAGAGATCTGCATTCTAGGTCCAATTTTGCCACTAGCTACCTGGGCAAACTAGGATATGTCAGTTTCCCTCTATCCACAAGACTCCTTGTGTATGAAATAAGGGTGGGGGGAAGGCCTAGGTTAGGCAATTTCTGATATCCTCTCCAATCTTCTTAAATTTGAAAGAAAAATTCATATATTACATTTAAGATTAGGAGGAAATAACCAAATTTTAAAATCATACATAATGGAACATTTATTGGCTATGTGACCCTGCCCAAGACACTTCACCTTTCAGTGCTGTAGGCAACTGTCTAAAACTATAATTTGCAGAGAAGATGTGAACCTGCACTGGTAGACAGCATTTCCTTATCCAGGAGTTCCCCATGTCAATGAATTCACAGATCCAATCTTTATCCCTATAGTGAAATAAGCACTTCAGGAACAAAGTAAAAGTTCAATAGAATACTGTTAAATTGCTTAAAGCAAGGAAAAAAAAAAAAACCAGCAAACATTCCTTCTATTAATTTCATGTATTCCTGAACACATTCGTATTCCTGGGTGTTAACAACATATAAATAGTGCTATCTTGGCTATACCTACTTCCATAAAGATAAGGCTCCTACAGAAAGATGGCTGCTGCTCAAACAGAAATTTCTTCATGCCTTTCAGAAGAATCTTCCTGGAAAAAGGGATTGGAGGAGGAAATGACTCAGCTCATAAGCTTACCCCTTCTATACTCTGGAATAGTATATGGAAGAAAGGAAGGGGCTGGGAGAAGCAGAAATGGTTAGGAGTTAATGAAGAAGTGATGAGAGGATTACAGAACAGAGACTGGGTAGCTGGACCAAGCTTGAGCTAGCCCTGGAAAAAGAAAACCATTCTACCAGAGGAAAGGGGCTGAAAGGGGGCTGAAAAGTCATACCCTAAGGGAAGAAAAGAATATTTTCTGTCTCTCTGTCTGCCTGTCTGTCTGTCTGTCTCTCTCTTACTCACTCTCTCTCTCTCTCTCTCTCTCTCTCTCTCTCTCTCTCTCTCTCTCTCACACACACACACACACACACACACACACACACACACACACACACAC
>JAJPUD010002476.1:122404-146736 GCA_023553655.1 Myrmecobius fasciatus | reverse complement strand
ATTTGTAGTTAAGAAAAACATCTAATTCCAAATCCTGTACTTTTTTCTCCTCTAAGTAATCAGGACTGCATTGCCTGATGACTGATACAATAATTCTGTTTCTTCAGATTGACTTTTAGTGATTTATAGTAAGACTATCTCACCTGGATTTTTATATGATTTTTTTAAGGAAACACAGGACATTATTATATTTAAATTAACACCAACACCCAGGCCTTCACAATTTATCTGAAAACATGAAAATTATGCAATTTATTTGAGAGCTTTCTCACTAGTAAAAGATATACACTCATCTCAAATTAATCCCAAACTAACAAAGATGGTGAGTGTTAAGAGGTGTCAGATAGGGAGGTGATGGGGCGATTTGTAAAGGGGTGAATTTAAAGCTTGCTAGAGAATATTTCATATACTTCCTGTTTTTTAGTCAAGAGGCAGGAAACACATTTGTCTTAAAATTGTGAAACAGCAATAATAAATTTAATTGGAATCTTTCCTGAGTAGTCTAGCTATTGTTCCCCACTTTGTTATTTTGAATGCTATTTCTACTTCTTCATGTATAGGGTAGAGAAGGGAAAGGAAGGAATAAGTAGTTTGTACTAGGTACTGTGCTAAATGCTTTACAAATATGATGTCATTTCATAATGCAATATATCAGGTATATAATATTAATTTCCAAATGTGGTAGTCCCACTGTTATGAATGAAGAAAAAAATGGTATAATACTTTTTTACAGGTTTTTTTAAACTATAAGTTTCATCTTTTAGTTTCTTTGCTGTTTCATTCTTAAAAGCCTTAGGTTTACTTGTCTCTTGGGCTAAACTCTAAAATTTTGATTTTTCTTTCAAATGTTTATGCTTCTATTATGATCATGATCTACTGTCTTCCTTCAAAAGATTTTTTTTTTTTTTGCTGAGGCAATTGAGTTAAGTGACTTGTCCAGGGTCACACAGCCAGGGAATGTTAAGTGTCTGAGACCAGATGTGAACTCAGGTCCTCCTGACTTTAGGGCTGGTACTCTATCCATTGTGCCACCTAGCTGTCTGTCCCAGTTCAAAAGATTTTTAAATGATTTCATATTCAAAATTATTACTGTCTTTCCTTCTTTTCTTCTTTTTAAGAAGAAAAAAAAATACTTACCACGCAAGATATTTTCTGGGCTTCTTTAGGTCTGTTCTTATGGCAATTGTCTTATATTGATTAATGTTCCTTAGAAATGATAGTCTATGCTAATGTGTGTACTTCTATTCATTTCCAACAGTTCAGCATCTGCAACTTGTTTAAATAGGTCAAATAGAAGTTACATCAATTGCTTACCTATCTTTTCATTTTCATTATCTCTTCTAATTTGTTGTTGATTTTAATCTTCTTTCTAACCAAGCAATGGTCTTGCTCTATACATGATAATTGATTCAGGAAATTGCTCCAATCCCAGTACTCAGTATCATATTTAATATAATAATAATAATAATGTTGACTGATATATATATAGAAGGTATTTCTTCTGAAATGGAAATAAGGAAAATTCACTTTGTCAAAAAATGACTAATTATTTGGCATTGAAATGGAGAGTTAAAAGTCATCAAGAAACATTTAAGTACCTACTATTGCCAAGTGCTGTGTTAATCATACAAAGGTAAAAATAATGCCTGTTCTCAGAGAGTTTACAATTGAATAGAGGAGACAGCATGCAAACATGTTTGAATATATAAATAAGTTATATAGAAGATAAATTTGAGGTAATCTTAGAAGAAAAGCATTAGCATTAAAGAAAACTAAGAAAGATTTTTTTATAGAAATTGGGATTTTAACTGAAACATGAAAGAAGCCAAGGAATCCCAGAGTTGGAGAGAATTCTAGGCCTGGGGAAAGAGCCAGAGAAAATGCACACAAATAGATATGGAGTGTCTTGTGTGAAGAACTAAGGAGGACAGTATCACTGGATTGTAGAGCACTTGGAAGCAAATAACTTTTGAGAATACTTTAGATGCAGATGAATGGCTTCAAAAGTCAGAAGCAAAAATTTACATTTGATTATGGAGGAAATAGGGATTCAATGGAGTTTATTTATTGGGTAAGGGTTAAATGATATAGTTAGATCTGTGCCTTAGTAAGAACACTTTGATAGATAAGTAGAGGATGGATAGAATGGGAAAAGACTTGTGACAGATAAACTATTGCAGTAGTCCAGGTATGAGGCGATAAGGCTCTCCACTGGAATAGTAGCAATGTAAGCACAGAAAAGGGAGATTTTAGGTGAAATATTGTGAAGGTAAAATTGACAGGATCCAGCAACCAATTGGATTTGGGGGAAGAGAGAGACAGAGACAGAGAGACAGAGATAGACTCAAAGAGACAGGGAGGAAGGGAGGGGAGAGACAGAAATAGACAGAGAGAGGGAGGGAGGGAAGGAAGAAGGAGAAAGACAGAGAGACAGAGACAGAGAGACAGAGATAGAGAGAGAGAGAGAAAGAGAGAGACAGAGACAGAGAGACAGAGACAGAGAGACAGAGACAGAGAGAGACAGAGAGAAGAGTGAAAAATGTTACCTAGATTAAAAGAATAAGAAAAGAAGGATGATGGTACTTTCAAAAGTAATAAGGAAATTAGGAAGAGGGAGAGTTGTAAGTGAAAGATGAATTCAGTACGGTATGTGTTTAAGATATTTGTTGAGTTGTTTTGACTTGAATTAATTGAATTACCACCATCAAGTTTTTATTCTTTTTCATCACAATAAACATACTCTTCAAACATACATGTAACTGCATAAAAGATACTATAAAATTTTAAGAATAATTCCAGTGATGCCTTTGATTATCAAAGCCAGGTAACAATGAAACAAGCTACAAACTTTTTACAGATAATGATTACAAGAGTGCTTTGAAATGATTTGACAAAATACTTTAGGTTTTTGTTAATATATTTGAAGTTTTAAAATATAACTATATTTTTAAAATATAATCTTTTAAGTTATTTCATATTTAAAATCTTTTGTAAATCCCTCCCAAGAGCACTAATGATAATAATAATCATAATATATTTGAATGAGGATGAATTGTAATCCTATTAGTCTGAGTGATTGAAAAAATAATGATATATCCAAAAAGTATAGTTTACCATGTCCTGAAGCTGAGACACAAGTCCTATTTTTCTATTGTACTTTCTAAAATAAAAATATAAATATTTTTCACAAAATGGGAACACCTTGTGTGTGTATATATATATATATATACATATATATATATATTTGAAATTTCTAGGTAAAGATATGAACTTTCCCCATGAGTATGGTATGCATGTGTAATTTCTTTTTCTTTTTTTCTCCTTTCTGTGGCTTTCTTCTTCTACTAGAAACTTTTCTTGATAATAAATGAACTTTCTTATATAGTCACAATTCCTCACCACTGTACATTATGATACTTCACTAGCTGTTCTTTTTCCCCCTCTTTATTACCTCAGTCAAATAATAAAAATAAATTTTGAATATTTTAAGTATTTATAATTTAATACATATAGATTAGTCCATTCCCTTCTCACACACATCACAGCCCCTCTATGTTCTAATAGAATACATCTGATCAATATCAGATGTGGTTGCTTCTCCAATGACATATGTATAGACCATCATTGAACCTGTACATTAATGGTTTCCCTCTCTGTGGTATTTACCAGACTTTATGCTTTGAGCTCTAAGGGCGTGGCTAGAGAATGATAATAAAAATAATAATAAAGACAATAACAGGTTATATTTATATAATGCTCAAAGTTTGTAAATTACATTCCTTCCCATAATCTCATTGGATTCTTACCACAAAATTGTGAGGTATTGTTAGTTTTATTTTATAGATGAAAAAACTGTGACTTAGAAGGTATAAGTCTCTAGTTCAAAGGTACACATTTATTAAGTGATTGAAAAGGGACTCAAAGCTAGATTTTCTCATTTGAAATCCATTCAAATTAATTAACTCAATAAACTATTTATTTAGGGAATTCCATGTATAAAATATTATTTTATATTTCTATATGGAAGAGAGAAAGATTAGGAAAAACACAGGTTTCCCTTAAAAAGTAAACTCTACTTTCCAGGATCTAGCATGACATAAATATGCTTTATTGGAAGAGATGACATCTGGGGTTGGTATAAAACTTCACATATTATTTCTTTTGAGTACAAGAACTACCCTATAAAACAAATGCAATAAAAATATTAACCTCCCACCCCTTTTACAGATGATGGAACAGAGAAGTTAAATGACTTGTTCACAGTCATTCAATTAGAAAATGTCTAAGACAGGATTTGAATGTAGGTTTAGTACATTATACAGCAAAGCATTTTTCCAGTATAAGCTTAATTTAGGAGGGGGAAGGAGAGATTAATTTCATATTGGAAAATTAGGCAAGAAGTCATGGAAGAGATGGCACCAAAGTTGGAAGCAGAGGTTGTAGCATGCAGAAATAAAAATTAAAAATTCGATTCAAGAAGCATAGCAATTATAGAGAATAAGATGAATACATGGACAAATGAGTTGCAGCATATGATAAGTGAATATATGAAGACAAAGTTGGAAAGGTAGATTGAAGCTAGTTTCCTTGTACAAGAAGTTTTTACTTTATTCTATAGCCAATCAGGAATCAAGGAAGGTTTTTGAGTAGAGGAGTTCTCAAGATATGATGACAGGAAAATATTAAGGAGATTATATAAGCAATAGTAGAAAAATAAAGTAGAAAGTGTACAGACAAGTGGAAGGCAGACCAATTAGGAAGCTAATATAATAAATAGTACAGATGAGAGATGATAAAGACCTGAAATAGGGTGGTGACAATGGGAGGGGAGAGGAGGGAGTGGTAGCAAGGGATGTTAGAAAGGTAAAATTAACAGACATTTCCAAATGATTTGGACTGGAGTCATATTAAATGGAAAGTGGAAATGAATGAGGTAATAGAGTGAAAGGTTATTTGGGTTTTGATCCTGACTGATTGGGAAAATGGTAGTATTAGCAATGAGCAAGAGACCTAAGCCAGGAGAAACATAGAAGGGAACGATGTCATTTGAGTTACAAATGGCACCTGAAGATGAAGATATCAAGCAAATAATTGGAATAAATACCAACTGAAGCTAGGGGTGGAGATTCTAATGTGAGAATCATCTGCCTTGATAGAAATGATGAAGGAAGCCAGAGGAGTTGAGCTGATTCCCAGTGGAGAAAGTATAGAGATTACTCTTTCCTATATGTTACGTTCCAAAGATTTAAACCATACCCCCTGCAGAAGCAGCCTCCAATAATTTCCAGTAAGAACAGGGTCATTCCTAGGTGTGTCATGAAAGTTTAAAAGGCTAAGTACAAATTAATTGCTAAAAGGAAATCATGAGACAAAGATGTCACATTCAACATAAAGCAAAACACTATATAGCTGAGATAAAATATTCATGTGTTCAGTTCACATCTATAATATTTTAAAATAATGTTTATTCAATTAATTGTCTTTCTAAATTTGTCTGCATCCATGGACTGTCCCAACCTACACAGGGGTTGTTTTCCAAAGGTTTATTTCTAAGTTGATTTTCTGGAATGGAAGTATTTTGTCCACAGAAGATAACAATACATATACTATACCTGAAGCACGGTTCTAATAGTTTTATTTCATTTAGTCATTATTTATGAATCTTGTTGTAAGGAAATGTATTCTAGATTATGCACAGAGAAGCTAGACACCCTGGGTAAATGACAGTACTATAGAATCAGAGGGTGCCTGGAGGAGACTCAAGTATGGGAAGATTGCAAAGGGAGGAAAGGGTCAAGGTATAAAGGCTTAGACTTCCAAACAGAGGGTTCAATATTTGGTCCTGGAGGTGATAAAGAGCCATAGGATGTCTTTTAGTGAAAGGAGTAGGAGGCAGAACATTATGCCCCAGTATATTGTTATTGTTTGGTTGTTCAGCTGTGTCTTATTCTTTGTGACCCTGTGAAATTGTGAATTATACTCATCAACACTGTCCATGAGATTTTCTTTACCAAAAATATTGATGTCATTTGCCATTTTCTTTCCTAGTAGACTAAGGTAAACTGAGGTTAAATGACTTGCCAAGGTACACACAGCTAATAAATGGTGGAGACAATATTTGAACTCAGTTCTTTTTGACTCTACATCCAAATCTCTATTCACTAAATCATCTAGTTGCTTGAGTACATAGTAGGTATTTGTTGATTGATTGATTGGCATGGCATTTTGCTTATTGCACTATTGTTCTCTTAATTTAAAAGTTGTAAAAGAGATTTGAAAATGTCCATTCTTTGTATCACCTTCATCACAAACTCCAGAGCAGCTGCTAACTGAAAGACAAAACCTTAAGTCTACATGCAGGATTAGTGCTTTGTCTGATTTCAAATGTTCCATAAAATAATCTTGCTCTGACCTTTGACATGACCTTCCATGACCATATCTTTTCAATTCCCTTTCTTTGTTTTGTCATGGAATGGAGGTTGAGGCAAAAAAAAGTCCTCAGAAAAAAGTCACCTCTCACACAAGAGAGAGAATACTCAAACATCCTACAAAATTGGAATTGCAGAGATTATGTTAATCATTTGGAAACTGATTTCCCAAGTACTTTTTCCAGAGCTAGAGCCAACCAGAGTGTTTAGGGTATTAGACAAAACAATATGGATTAGAGCAAACTTTAGATTTGGCCCTATAGCATGAGATAGAATGCATGTATAAAGGTACAAGAACCTGGAAGGAGTAGTAGTTATTGTCAGCACCAGTATAATAGGATTCTGTATTTGTCTTCATTTGAGTCTTATTGGTTGTAATAAGGAAGAATTTATAGGTCATAGTGTTGGTCCAAGGTGTTGGCTTGTGATGGTTTAGAATCCAGACACCATATGCAATAGAGGGAATGAGCAAAGAGGAAGCTATGCCTTGGGTTCAGTGGATAGAATGCCAGAATCAGAATCAGAAAGACTTGAGTTCAAATTCTACCTCAAAACAGTTACTAGTTGCATAGCCCTAAGCAAGTTATTTATCTTCTGTCTACCTTAGTTGTTGAGGTATGTGTCAAATGTCATTTGACAGTTAAAGAAAAAACAAACAACTGAGATTGGATAGTTGATAGTATTATTCTCAAACTTGATAAGATCAAATCCATAGTATTTTTGGTTCTGTATCATATTTTAGGGGCAGCTATATAGTACAGTAAGTAGAAAGCTGAACCTAGAGTCAGGAAGAACTGAATTTAAATGTGGCTTTTAATACCTACCAGATATGTGAATGCATGTAGGTCAAGTGCTCTCTGTCTGCCTCAGTTTCCTCATGTGTAAAATTGTGAAAATAACAAAACTTACCTCCCAAGGTTGTTATAAGGATGAAATGAGATATTTGTAAAGTTTATTTTTTATTTTAATATGTCACATAATTGCTATTATATATCAATAAACTAGAGAAGGTTGAAGAGGAGAACAGTTTTTGGTCTTGAAATAAGGTTCTAAGTGTATTAATTAAAAGAACCAGTACATTCACCCTGAGAAAATCAAAACTTTAGAGTGTAACAAGGGCAGAGAAGGGAAAGTGCATGACAGTTTTCTTCAAGTATTTGATGTTGAAAATAGACTGGGCCTTTTCTGCTTCATCTTCAAGGTTAGAACCAGGAGTGGTGGATAAAAATTTATGAGGCAGACTTCAGCTCCATGTATTGAAAAAAAAATTCCCAACAATTAGAACTATCCCAAAGTAAAATAGGCTCCCTTGAGAGATACTGGATTTCCTCCTCCATCCTCCATCCTCACCTCCAGTCCCAGCTTGTACCTCACTAGAGATCTTGAAGCACAGGATTAAATGATCACTTATTCCTGTGTTATGGAAGAGATTTTAGCTCAAGCAAAGTTTGAACTAGCTGAGCTTTAAAATATCCTCTGATCCTAAGGCTCCTTATGAATCATTATCATAGACCTGTATTGGAGGCTTATATTGAATTCTTGTGAAACAACAAATTATTTAATTGAACATTTCACTTTATAAACTGGATCCCTCAAGACTATAAACAGTCTACCTGGAAGCCAAAAACTGGTGTGATGCATCAATTGTCTGGATAGAAATAGAAACATAAATGTTAAAAGAGACAATAAGTGCCTAATTGTTTAAATGAAAGAACCAGCAGTAGGCACCATTATCATAATCACATGAATGAATAAATTCACATTATATTGCTGCTTTAATTTCATTCATCCATTCTACTGAGTAAATTTCCCAAGATCCTGTAACATATACCAGTGGAAGGGACAATAGTAGCAGAGAAGAAGCTACTAATGTAGGAACTGACACTCTCTATTGCCCTATTGCCACTGCATTGACCATCTTTCACAAATTTAGGTAAAACAGTGTCAAGAATGAGTGGTTGGTTCAACAGGATCAATGTTACAAAAATATTCTAAATGGGTGCTTGGGTAAAGGATGTTTCACAACTTTATGGCAGTTTGTTCATAATTAGCAATGATGTTTTTGCCAAGTGATCTTGGTCAGGATGACTTTAAGCAATGTATGCCTGTAACCAGATGAGTATTTTGCATCTTGACAGAACTCCCTGATTTTCATCTTTATTACCCTTTTATAGCATATACCTCCCAAGTCAAACCCTGCAAAGTGCCTTCAAAGAAATACCAACATTTGCTTTTCTGTGGGTTAATGACACAAAGTGAAAAAAAAAAAACCCAGTCCTAGACCAGGTTCTGCTTGTAACACTGAGCTACCCTAGATGCTTTTCAAACCCTTCTGTTTCTGGTCTCTTATCAGGTTATCTCTATAAAGATCAATACCTGAAATCACAAGAATTCAAGGGAATAGAAAGAGCCTGGATTAACTATGGGATTGAAAATCACAGATAGACTCCAGTTGTAGCAGGGGCAAACTTCCTTCCTTTTCCTTTCCCTTCTGATGCTGCCCAGCATCTTGACAGGAATAAACAGAGCTTAGTGTTTAGGGCAAGAGAAATGAAGATGCAATGAAAATATGTCCTGCCTTTTTTTTTCCTCCTCCACCATTACTTCCTCATTCTGGGACTCGGGTAAAGCTCCCAGATCCTCTTTGGATCTTAAAAATATTTATTTAGTTCATACCTGTTAAAAACCTAAGCAAACAAGAAAAAGAAAGAATTAGAAAGCTTTTTAGCCATTCCCTCATTCCAGAATCTTTGAAAAGCCTCCTCTGCAAGCCCTCCCTATTCAAGAACTCTCCATCAAAGCTTAAGTATATTTTAAATTGTGGTAAGTGTGCTCAATCCTACAGGCCAGATGTTTTTTATCATTCGCTATCTGGCAAAGGCTTCCACATTAGGGATTTTATCTCATGCACTCTGAGTAGTGTCATGCACATGTTAAAATACCCCTGTGGATTGCTTTATGTGGGTATAGCCAGATGCCAACTAAAACAATGTATTACTGAAATTGAGAGGTCTTTTCAGAGGGATGATAAAGAATACCCTGTGGCTGAATGTTTGAATGAATTCCACCAAGATGTTTCCACTCTAAACTTAATTAGAATTGGGAAAGTCACATTATCACAGAAATATGGGTGAAGAGATATGCTGGTTCATCTCCCACCTTTTAAATTTGTTTTTTTTCCCTTTTGGGGGACCTTCATTCTTTTATTTTTGTGTGTATGTGCCTAAATCTTATAAACTCACTTTAATCATTTTTCCACCTAAATTTTGTTATGCTGATATAGCAGGCCCATTCCAGCAGATATCATTAGCATTCATTATTTTAAATGATACCTAACTTAAATGGGCTACTTCATGCTGACACATATGGTAGAGATCATCATAAATGACAACTAACATTAATTTAGAAAATTTGTGATATGGTTTTGAGCCCTTTGGATGATAGCCGCTATGTAAGTATTTAATATTGTTATAGGTCAGAGATGTGTGAACCCTAAGGCAATAATCAAATCAAATCCAAACTCTGATATATGATTGACATTGGATTCATTAGGCTTTCTCAAGACCAGAAAAAAAAATACATTTCATTTTATTTTTCAGTAGCTTGCTTTGGTTAGTTTTTTTTTTTCCCTTCCTAAATTATTCCGACTTGTGTCAGAGACAGGTCATGAAGAGAAAGCAAATGAAAAGTCCCTATTTACATACACACACACACACACACACACACACACACACATATACACATACATACACATCCTTTCTATTTAATCCTAGTGCTTTGAAACCTGGGAGAATGCTAGACTGGGGAAGGAAAATTAAGGTAGACAAGACCAAAGAAGCTGAGGTCTAAGAGTGCTATAAATTTTCTCAGAACAGTGTAAAACTCATAATAGGCTGGCTTTTCAAGGATACTCTAAAGCATCTTGTTGGCAGTCTGATGAAGCTATGGACTCTTCTACAAAATTATATTTTTAAATGTATAAAATAAAATACTTAAGGAACAAGAATCATATTGAAACATAGATATCAAAATAAATCACTACTTGTTCATTCATTTCTTACTTTCTCTGACCACATTTGGAATTTTCCTGGCAAAGATACTAGAGTGGTTTGTTATTTTTTTCTCTAACTTATTTTATAGATGGGGAAACTGAGATCAACAGGGTTAAGTGACATGCCCGCTGTCACACAGTTAGTAAGAGCCAAAGACCTCTTTTGAACTCAGGTCTTTCTATGTCCAGACCTAGCACTCTCTCTACTGAACCACCTAGCTGCCCATCAGAACATATATGTATCTTAAAACATGTTAAGAAGCTCAGTTCTGTGACAAAAAATTAAGAAAGTTATGGAGTTGACAAAAGTGTTTTGTAGATCCTCTGAGCATTTTATAAGAACATTAAAAAATAAATATATTTGATTCTTCTAGACACCAGTAGCAATAGTAGAAAGACTGAGTCAGAGAGTATGGCAGCACTAATATTCATTAGCCCAGGGGCCAGAGGACCTGGTTTACCTGGTTTTAAATCCTACCTCTCATAATTAACCATCTGTATGACAATAAGCAAGTCACCCTTCCTGGGCCTGAATATTTTTATCTGTAAAATGAGGGTGGTTGGACTAGATGGCCTCTACTGTTTCTTCCAGTTCATTATTTATGAATCTGTATTATAATCTTAGCTTTGCTTCTGCGTGACTTTGATTGAATAATTTTCTTTCAGCTTACTCTTCTATAAAATGAGAAGTTTATCGGAGTAAATAGTTTTAAAATTCTTACTAGCTCAAAATCTTTTAAAAACAAGCTCTTTAAGCTTCCTTACAGTTAATTTTATGCTAAATTATCAGTTCTACTTCTGATGTTATTCTGGTGGAATTCATTCCAGAGGACCCAAGAACATAATACCATTATCTTTAGCATGTCTAATATCTACAACTAGGATGAAGTATTCTTACTGGTAGTTTTGTAGTATGTTTAAATGGCACTGATCTCTGATCAGAAAAAGAAGTTAGACATTAAAGTAGTAGCATGAATAATTGTAATGATTGGATTTATCTGAACTCCATTGAAGATGACACTGATTTTTCAATAATAGATGACATTTATTTGGGTCTTTAAAGTTTTCAAAACACTTTACTTATAACAATATCTCATATGAACTTTTTTAGAAATTTTATTGAAGAATTTTAATGCTTCTCTACTTATAATTTCAAGGAAAAACTGGAATGAAAAAGCTAAACTTTTTTGCATTTTATAAAAATTTTAAGCATTTTATTTGTATTTCCAGCACTTAATACAATGTGTGGAACATAATAAACAATAAACACTTGTTGACTGATTGACTTAAGTTTTTTATTTATAAAACAACTTAGCTTATATCAATGTATGCAAAAGGGAAAGAAATTTATTAATTTAAAGGAAAATGATTTTTTTTAAATTTAGTCTTAAATATTCAGGTTTCTCAGTAATTCAAGAAGACTCTTCATTTTCCCCTACCCCATTTTGGCTCTGTTTTACAGTTGAGTATCTAAGTATTAGGGGGGGAAAGTATTTTCATGCCTAAATAAATAAAGGAATCATTTGGTCCATTCAACAAACAATGCATGCATGAATCTATGTATTCATTCAAACTATTTTTTTAATTGAATTCTCAGGAAATGGCAATGAAGTGGGAGCTAAGAAGAATACAAAAGTAAGTAACTTGTGGCCTAAGTCATCAAGCTGCTTACAATCTAGTGATTCATTTTACTTGGTATGGACACAGCCCAAATACTTTAGGGCTTCATTAGGTATCTATATGAATAGTTATACACCCACAGGAAACAACAATTTATGTCAGTCTCATAAAAATGTAGAATTCATTTTTTCCCATTGTAGATGCAGGAATTCCTCCAATAGTAAGGGAGTCAAGGTGAGTTGATGACTGTTGAAAGAGTGTGCCATTTATTCACAGGATGGGTAAATTGTTTAAAAGAAGCTATCAAAGAAATGATAGCGAGTTCCTGTTTTGTACAACACTCAGAATTGAGGACAATTTTACCCCTACTCCCTCCCTACATTATACTTATCACCTCCACTTTTCCACAGTTGCTTTCATTCCCTTTTAGTCACTAGTAGTAGTTAACTTTAATAATGAAAACTAAAACAAAGCTAATAATCACTTCTTAGAATATTGTGTAACACCTCATAAAACAGGCACTTAGCCACAACCTAGGAAATTGGTCCCCTTATTCTCCTTAAAGTAATTTTTTAGGGATTTTAACTTGGACCCAGGGTTTATCATTTTTTTTAACTGTTTCTGGCTCCTCCTAAATCTTTGAAGTTGTTTTCTTCTCCTCCTCCTCCTCCTCCTCCTCCTTCTCCTTCTTCTTCTTCTCCTTCTCCTTCTTCTTCCTCTTCTTCTTTTTTCCTTTTTCTCTTCTTTTTTTTCTCCTCATTCTGCTTCTTCTCCTCCTCCACCTCCTCCTTCTTCTTCATCTTCTTTAAATTAGCTGATTAATTTCTATACATTACAAGTCTTCCCCCTCAGAGAGGGCATTTTACCCAAAAAGAAATTGAAACTTTTCTTTGTATTTTCCCTAAAAAATTTGATTTTTTTTTCTTTTCTCCCTCCCTATCAACCTTTTTTCCCCAAGATGTTTACCAAGATCAATTTACCAAAGGAAATACTTGCATGGAGTTGTTATTGTTGTTGTTATTGAGAGTAGGTACTTAATAAATGCTTTTTCAATTAAATTGTGAAGGTAATAATCAAGCTTATATAACTCATTTGTTCTTCCCCTGTAGCTATTTATGATAGCATTTTCCAAGACCCAAAGGTGGAACAATCTGTCATTGTAATATGACTTAAAAGGGTCTAAAGGCAATGTAGAGTCCTCTACCCTCCCAAAGTGTATATTTGTATGACAGGATACTTAGATGGAGAGTATGAGTAATATCAGCAGTTAAGTGATCGGTACTCAATGTAATTCAAGTTAGCTGCATTAATTATTGATTAATTTTTTTTATAATACTTAGGATGCTAGTCTATAGGTAAAAACAAATTATATGATCAACTCAATTCAATTCATCAAGCAAATAGGTGCTTACTATGTCCCAAGGACAGTGCAGGATTCTGGGGGTAAAAAAGCAAAAACCACTCCCAAAACAAATCTGGCTCTGCCCTCAAGAAATTTTCCTTACGCTCATTGATACTTCTAACATCATTAGGAGCTCCAAGCATTTCATAGTGGTATTAAGAATCATAATTAGCTTTGGGAACAAACAACCAGAAATGTAATTTATCACTCTGTCAAACTCAGAAAAAGACCCTCTTAATATTTTATTCTGCCTATAGGAACAAAAGACCAGATTGTTTCATTCCACAGATAAATCTCTATGGTAAAAAGGTGGAAACCCTACTTTTCCTCTTCTGTACACAGATTAGAATCAATATGATCTGTTATCCACAGGAACAATGTCTCAATATCTGAGGAAAAATTTCAGAGATTAAATGTAAATTACCATGAGTCAATTGTTGTTGAGTCATTTTTCAGTTCTGCCACTGTTCACAATTCTCTTGTGGTTTGGCATTTCCTTCTCCAGTTCATTTTATAGATGAAGAAACTGAGGAAAATCAGGCTTAATTGACTTGCCCAGGATCACACAGCTACTACATGTCTGAGGCTAGATTTGGACTCAGGAAGATGAATCTTTCTGACTCCACGTCCAGCACTCTATCCAGTGTACCACAGTGAACAGACTACTCCTCAAACTTGAACAAAAATATACTCTCATTTTTGGTATGTTTGAGCTGTAGTCTAAAAGCAGAACATATTGCAATTTGCTAAATAAAGACAATTATTAAGTGTCTTCTATGTGTCAGAATAAAGAAAAAAATATAACAAATCAGTCTCTGACCTTAAGATGTTTAGTTTCATCCTAGAGAAAGGAATGCGGGAACTACGTGTGGTTCACAATGTAGCATTTTCACTCTATTTTGTTGTTTCCTTGCATTTTATTTTGTTTCTCTTTTTTTCTGGTTTGATTTGATTTTTCTTGTGAGGCAAGATAACCACAAAAATATGTATGCATAAATTGGAATTAACATATATTTCTACCATGTTTAACATATATTGGACTACTTGCCATCTAGGGGAGGGAGAAGGGGAAGGGGGATTCGAACAAAAGGTTTTCCAGGGAATAATGTTGAAAAATTATCCACACATATGTTTTTAAAAATAAAAAGCTTTAATTAAAAAATGTTCAGTGTCATATAAGTTAGGTGTAGATTTTTGACTGAAATTCCTCACCCTTTTCTTTTTCCACAGAAATCTATCGTCATATTGACATATATTATGAAGATCAGATTCAGAATATGACCCACTGAATTCAAATAAAAAAGGTGTGGTATGATGAAATGTACCAACCAAAAAAAAAAAAAAACATGAGGGGGTGTGGAAAGGAAAAAAACATTCGTGACACAAGGGATGTGGAAGCTAAGAGAAATGCCACAATAATTAGAGGAAAATGCTTATGGCAGAGGAGTGTACAAGGTAATAAATGTCTTCTGGGAGTGATGAAATGTCAAAGCGAAACTGAGGCCCTGCCTTGTCATGTGCCTGTGTTCCCAGTGTCACTGTTCCCTGTATGATAAAACTAAAGCCATTTTAACCAACCACAAAACAAATAAAAGGAGAGCTTCTCTTGCCTCATGAGAGTGTCAGAGCTCTGAGCCAAGGGCATCCCCAGATTCTCTCTTACTATAGCTATGGAGTTGAGACTTAAATTGGATGAGTGTTTGAGGAATGGATCTATAAGGTGACTAATGCTTCCAGGGAGAGGCCTTCATGAAAAAGGAGTGTTCACCATAATATTCTAGCCAAATGCTCACCATAGTTTTCACTTTTTTTGTCTTTAAATCTTCCCTGTCTTGACTTAGACCAATGTGTTTTTTCTGAATATAAGGTATTTAGGAGTATAGATGAATTTTACCTCATTTTAGTGGAGACTGAGGAGACTGATGAATGGAAAAAACACTAGATATGGACTCGTATTCAAATCTTTCCCGTCACTTGCTGCTCGTACAATCTTACTTCTCTCTAACTTTCCTAATCTTTAAAATGACTGGATTAGATTAGATGGCCCCTCTTCAAATGTGAAATCAATGATACTATTACACATTATAAATACAATAAAATATTACCCTAGAAAGTTTTTTTTTAACCTTTAGCATCTTTTGGAAGATTCATACTTTATCAGTGTATATTTGAAAAATGGCTTACTCATAGTCCCTCTATGTAGCCAAATATGCAGTCAGGCTTCTGAAGCTTTTTGCCTTGCTCCAAAAAGCTAATGGAAATAGAGAAAAATACTTTTAAATTTAGAAAATTTATTTAATTTTCATTTTCAAAAATTAATCTCAATGTCTTGTTCATTGATTCTCCCAACATTTTATAGTTGTGAATCTTAAAATTTTCTGAGAAAATTATAAGAAATGCCACTTTAAATGTTTATTTTATTTCTTAATAACTTTCCCCACTAAAAAACAAAGACCCTAAATGATTCTGAACCATTCCTCTTCTTTCTCAAGTCATCTGAAAACACAATTCTTCTGTACACTAGATTAAAAAAAATTTGAAGGGATTTCATTGGTAGATAGTATTCACAGAAGTGCAAATTGTTATTGCTGATGTAGGTCTGCATCTTCTCTGCCACTTAGAGTTTTGATAATTACCTAGAGCACTTAAATATTAAGTACTCCCCCAAGATTACATAGTATATATATATATATATATATATATATATATATATATATATATTTAGTATGTATATATGTGTATATTTTAAACAATATATACATATGTGACAACATATATATGTTATAATTGGTGTCTTTACAGTATGTAATGAAGGAAAATTGACTAGACTACAACTTTTATTATCCTACAAAGGGAAGGAGCCAAAGCAAGGGGAGAAAATGATTGTGCTTATGACTGCAACATGATTCTTTTGGTAAGGAAGGCAGTTTTTAACTTGTTTATACTGTTAATTTGGCTGACAAACAGCCTCCAACAATCAAGTAAAAATGCAAAAAGTGGTGAAATAATCATTAGTCATCTTCTATAGGATGAATGTAATGTGCCAAAGAACACAGCATGTGAAAGCAAATCTAATGTCCTTAAGCTGATTTCATCTCACACAATATAACACCTCATGCATCGATACCAGCACTCAGAGTAAGGTTCCCATACTGAATTTGAAAACACTGAACAACTGGTTTTTTGAAATCTTACTTTTTCATTGAAGCATCTAAAGTGATTAAAATGTCATTCCTTTATGCTTTTTCTACTGTTATAACAATAATATATGAGTCACAGACATGGTCCAATAATTCTCCAATCATAGTGAGGCAGATCAACATGAATTTCAAGGTTTAAAAGTACCTTGAAAGATTCAAAACTAAAAATTTTCCATTAGTGAAAATTGCTACTCAAAACCATTGTTATTGGGCATTTTAAAAAGGGATTAGATTTACTTAATTTTGTCTCTAGGGGCAGTAAATAGGACAGAGACAGGGCCTTGACATGATTTCATTAATGTGAGGAAGCCATGGATGAAGAAACTTTCTTGGCTGAAGCATGTTGACACCTTCGAGCAGTGTCTTTGAGCACTTGAATGTTATATAACTTGCCAGGTTTACACACCCCTGAGATATTAAAGATGGACTTGGACCCAAATTTTCTTGGTTCTAAGGCCATCTCTCTATCCACTATGTCACAGCTGCATATCATATAACATTTTAAGTTCCAAATAGATATATGACTTGAATTAAAGATCAGACCATGTAAAAAAAATCAGGAAAAAATAAGATCAGATACCTTTGCAACTATGACTAGGAGGAAAATTATTAATTAAACAAGAGTTATAGATTAACATAAAAGATAAAATAGACAACTTTAAGCGCACAGAATTTTAAAGCTTTTGAAGAAATAATATCAATGAAGATAGATTAGGAGAACAAAAAACATAGGGAAATATTTGTATCAAATGTCACCAATTAAAGTCTGAGATTTGAACTATTTAGGAAATTGATACAAATATATAGCAATAAAACCAATGCCCTTTCCTCCCCAAAAGCAAGTGATAATAGGATATGAAGAGTTTTAAAAGAAGAAATGCAAGCTATTAATACCTAATGGAAGACATGTTCCAAATCATTTAGCAAAAGACACATAAATTTCAGTGACTGAGATTTTACCATATACCTTACAAATTATTAAAAATGACCACAAAGAAAAGACAGTAAGTCTCCAGGGGTCTATGAGAAAATAGGCAGAGTAGTATATCATTGGTGGAGCACTGAATTGGGTCAATATTTCCCAAGTTTTAATTTGGATTATACAACTAAAACAACCAAATTCTACATACCCTTTGACTCAGAGATAGCATTACTTGGCATATAATTCAAGGACAATAAAAAGAAAAACAAAAGCCCAACATAAACCAAAATATTCATAGCAAAACTCTTTATAGTAGTAAGGAGCAGGAAACAAAGGGATTACTCATTTTTAAATCAATGAAAAAGCTGTAGTTTGTGAATATAATAGAATGTTGTTGAACAACAAATGACAAATATTAGATATTTGGAAAAACATGAGATAATTTTTATGAATTGATTTCAAGTGAAATAAGCAGAAGAGAACAATATACAATACCCAAATAACTGTAACAATGTAGATGAACAAATCACTAAAGGGAAATCAAAATTTACGTCATGTGTAAAGCAATGAAGTTTCTAGAGAACAGATTAATGAAACATATTTCTCTATTAATGGCAATGATATAGGGGACTACTAGAGAGTTATAATATGGAGCATTCCTATAAATCTGTATGTGTGTGTGTCCAATTGAGGTGTTGTAAATGGGTGATTTTATTTAATTGTTTCTCTTTGTTAAAATTGAAGGTATAATCCTAAAAGGGGAATTGAAATGTCAGTGATATAAAAACAAAAGTAGATAATAATTGTAGCTTTTTAAAAGAAAAAAATCATAGATGGTAAAACATATTCTCTCTATTTGTCACCTAAAACTCTCATCAGAAGATCATAGATTTGTAACTGACAAGGACCTTAGAAGTTTTGTTATGACCCCCCCTGATTTTATAGACAGGGAAATTCAAGTCAAGAGAGATTAAGCGATTTGACTAAAATCACACAACTGAAAATGCTGAATTCTAAGTTAATAAGTAACAAAGGCAGAATTTGAATTCAGTTTTTCAGACTTTAAGTCATGTATTGTTTATTTATGTTTGTGTGTGTATATGTGTATGTATCTTTGCTATGTCATGATGTCTCTGGTCTTACACCTTTTTACATGTATATTTCTAGAAAGAACAGATTATAACTATTTCTACTTCATCATCTCCCCACTCTAACTCCTAAACCTTAGAAAAATGCAAACTCCTTGAATTCAAAGACTATGTTATAATTTATTTTTATATCTCTAACCTCTTAGCACACATCTTGTACATATAATGTTTGATAAATAAATAAAAGAATAAAGAGAAAAATCAGCTATCTTCAGGCTTTGAAAGACTCTTGAAAGAGGAATTATGTTGGCATTATAGAGAAGGGAAGCACAGGAAAAATGGATGGAAATTTCAGAGAAGTAGATTTCAGCTTGAAACAAAGAAATTATCATCACTCTTAAAGCTAACTAAAAGTGGACTATTTTGGAAAATAGAAAATTTTATATCTTCATGGAAAGTCTTCACATGGAGATTGAAGGTTATTCATTAAGGAAGCTGCTAAGGAACACAGGAGTTTTTACACAGGTAGGACTTGTAATCTTGCAATTAACTGATAACTTTTATAAGGTTCCTGCTATATATCAAGTTAAACACTAAGGATACAAAAGAGGCATTATTTTAGCTTGTCTGAAGGATAGCATTTATAACTATTTGTCAGGTATATTACAGAAGGAATTATCTTTAAAATATAAATTAAATTAGTTGACTAGTGTAGTCCTTTCCCAACTTCAAAATTCTGTGAAATGTCTGAAAAATGTCTGTGAAAAGTCTGGATGAAATCAAAATACAATATTTTTATAACTCTTGATCTACCAATTTAGAGAGACAGAGAGAGAGAAACAGACAGACAGAGACAGAGACAAAGACACAGAGAGAGAGAGAGAGAGAGAGAGGGAGAGAGACAGAGAGAGAGAGGCAGAGAGAGACAGAAAGAGAGAGAGAGAGAGAGAGAGAGAGAGAGAGAGAGAGAGAGAGAGAGAGAGAGAGAGAGAGAGAGAGGTAGATATCAATTTGGCATTATCGTCTCTTAGGTAATCCATGCTGTTTCATAGTAAACATTCTTTCCTGAGTGCTCACAAACCATTTCTTTAATTACTTCAAATGAGGATTTTGGCAGGAATATATCCAAGGATGGGAAGCATGTCTCTCTCCTAACCAGGTTCAAAAGATGGAGAGAAGAGTGAAGGGAGCCAATAAAATTCATTTTTCTAAAGAAAATGAAGAAAATAGTAGATTATACTCTGCTTGCCCCAAAAGCTGAGGACAAGAAAGAGTCAGAAGGTATCGCAAAGGATTTGAAAGTTGGAATATGGGCTTATATCCCAAAGACATCTTAGAGGAGGGAAAGGGACCCACATATGCAACAATGTTTGTGGCAGCCCTTTCTGTAGTGGCTAGAAACTGGAAACTGAATGGATGCCCATCAATTGGAGAGTGGCTGAATAAATTATGGTATATGAATGTTATGGAATAGTATTGCTCTGTAAGAAACGACCAGCAGGACGATTTCAGAGAGGCCTGGAGAGACTTCCATGAACTGATGCTGAGTGAAACGAGCAGAACCAGGAGATCATTATACACAGCAACAACAGTATTACATGATGATCAATTCTGATGGACATGGCTCTCTGCAACAAAGAATTGTCTCAAACCAGTTTCAATTGTTCAGTGAAGAAAACCATATACACCCAGAGAGAGATATATGAAATGTGGACCACAACATAACATTTTCATGCTCTCTATTGATGTTTGCTTGCATTGTGTTTCCTTTCTCTGATTTTCTTTTTTTTCTTGTAGATAGGATTTTTCTTGCACAACTTGTCAAGTATTTCAACATTATTAACATGTAGTGGACTTCCTGCCATCTAGGGGAAGGGAGGGGACTGGGGGTAAAATTCGTAACGGAAAGCGTTGTAAAGATCAGTGCTGAGGAGCTACCCATACATATGTTATACAAATAAAAAGCTTTAATAAAAATTAAAAACAACAAAAAATAAAAACCACAAAAAAAGAAAGTTGGAATATGAGTCTTCCTATCCCTGTGACCATGAGATTTGCAAAGCATCTGAAATCAACCAATACAATTCAACTAAAGATACAAGCATTAAGTATACACTAAGTGCAAGGCACTTGGATGCTCCATTAAGAAACAACAATAGCAACAATAATAATAATTTAAGTTTATTTGAGTTAAAAATGTGAAAATACTCATCTTAAATGTATTAGTATATTTCCTAAGCACAATTAATAACTAAATTTTGGGACACAGGGATCTGTCTGATCCTTACTGCAGAATAAACTCCACAAAACTGCAGAGGATCCCATTACTAAATGAACAAATTCTACAATTTGGGCATGCTATTCAAACCTGGTGCTAACATAACTTATCCCCTTCTCTCCCACTCAGCAAAATTGTGGAAGCAGCTTCTAGCATATGGAAGCATTTGTATACTGTCAGTTACTCTGGGAAAACAAAAACATGATTTGCAAGTACTGTCAAATAAAGGATTTACTTCCAAATGCTAGCAGGATGGTCAGAAATGTCCTTTGATGAAGGAAGAATGCTGAAGATATCTATGTATATCTACATACACGCAAATATATACATATATATGCATATATAAACACAAACACATATAACACATATCCTAATATTTCATATATTATATATCTACTATATATATGTGTGTGTATAAAAGTACATCAAAGTACATTTTTCATTATCCTGCTAGCATATAATAATATATGATTATATGTAATATATAAAGCATATTATGTATGTATATAAATATGCATATATGCTCCATAGGGTTATAAGTAAACAGAGCTACTGAAGGAGGAACATGTAAATTGTTGTCTCTCCAGAAGTCCTTCTCTTACTGTTATTTTTGTATGGTCAATATTAAATGCTGACCAATCAGCCTTCTCCAATAACCATATATTGCAATCAAGTGAATGCCAAATTCAATGACTTGAATTGTAGATGAGATGACGCCTGAAAAAGTAAAAATATTTATCCAGAGTTTTGCTTGACTATATTTTTGTTATAAGAGAGGGATTTTATTGGAGATGAGGAGCAGAATTGGGAGGGAACTGAGGGCATGAGATGAGAGTGAAAATAAAACAGAAGAAAGAAAAGATTGTCAAACATTTTAAAAATACATTGTGAAATTTATACAAAGCAAGACTGATTCAAAAGAAGAGATATGAGAAGATACTAACATCCTCCATCTATATGGAGGTAGAAGTTTGTAGCTGTTACATATCACATTTTAAAAAACTCTTTCAATATATTGGTTTGCTAAATTTTTCTTCCTATTTTTAATTGCTTGTTTTGTTACTGTTATTTATCTAGTCTTCAAAAAAAAATACTATTGATTATATGGGATGGCTTGGAAGAAAAAGCAGAATATTGGGGAAAATTCTGATGATATAAAAAAATCAAAAGATTTTAGTAAAAACCAAAAAAAAAATTCTCAGAAGATAGTAGAAGAAAGTTCAGAAGGGGATGTAGGCAAACCCGGCAATGTTGCTACTACCATGCTATATCTAATATTATTAGAGATATTTAAATAATATTTAACATATTAAAAATAAAACAAGCTACAAAATTCCTATTTTCTGGCCTTTTATTTATTAACATTCATGTTTGTTAATCATTTTTCTAATTAACAATAAAATATTTTTTAAAATTATAAGGCAATTTATGAAACTTGCTTGGTGCAGAATTTAACAATTGCACTTTTTTTAGTATTTAGTATAAGTGATTAAGTTGTAGAATCTATGCAAGACAGACTGCATGAAGCCCTGCATTTTACAGAATTAACATGAATGACCTCATGTGTGGATAGCAGGAATGACACATATTATTCAAACCAATATATGTTTATTGATTGCTGATTATAGGTGTAAGAGGCCTATGGACATGGTGTATTTTTACTATGTAGGTTATATGTGTCTCCATGGTTCTTTAAACATAGCTTGTAGAGAGACAAGAATAGATTTCTCTATTGTATCCCCCTCCCTTTCCCTTCTCCAAGTTTTCAAAGGAGATCAATTACTATTTTTTTATTAAAGCTTTTTATTTGCAAAACATATGCATGGGTAATTTTTCCACATTGACCCTTGCAAAACTTCCTGTTACAAATTTTTTCCTCCTTCCCCCAACTCCCTCCCCGAGATGGCAGGAAGTCTAATACATGTTAATTATAAAATACTTGACAAATCGAATATGTATACATATTTATACAATTATATTGTTGCACAAGAAACATCGGATCTACAAGAAAAAAAATTCTGAGAAGGGAAACATAATGCAAGAAAACATCAATAGAGAGCATGAAAATGTTATGTTGTGGTCCACATTCAGATCCCTCTCTCTGGGTGTATATGGCTTTCTTCATCACTGAACAATTGGAGCTGGTTTGAAATATCCCATTATTGAAGAGAATCATGACCTTCAGAATTGATCATTACTGTGTATATTGATCTCCTGGTTCTGCTCATTTCACTCAGCATCAGTTCATTTAGGTCTCTCCAGGCCTCTCTGAAATCATATTCCATGACATTCATATATCATGATTTATTCAGCCATTCTCCAATTGATGGGCATCCATTCAGTTTCCAGTTTCTTGCCACTACAAAAAGGGCTGCCACATTTTTGCACATGTGGGTCCCTTTCCTTCCTTTAAAGAGATCAATTACTATTAGGAGAGGAAACAGAATATTGGGGTCAGATACCAGCTACCCTGTTCTCCTTAGAGAAAGAGAGAACTAGGTTAGAATTATATCTGTCTGCTCTATTAAATATTTTTAGTGTAAGGGAAATAATTTTTAGATTCAAGCTGTACTCTGGATTGTATTCTTTAATAGAAAAGGAGTGTTACAAAGTACTGGTGGTGGTAGTACTAATAAAAGAAGAAGAAAAACAACAAGAAGAAGAAAGAAGAAGAAGAAAAAGAAGGAAGAAGAAAGAAAAAGAAGGAGGAGGAGAAGAAAGAAGAGTAGGAGCAGGGGGAGAAGGAGGATGAGGATGAGGAGAAAAGCAGGTGGAAAGGATTAAGAGGAGATGGAAGAGGAGGAAGAAGAGGAGAAAGAGAAAGAGGAGGAGGAGTAGTTATTACTGCTGCAGTTGTTACTTCTATTTTTTAATTCATAGTCATGGAAGTAGCCATAATAACTACATAGCCATTTATGACTGCAATTAAATAAATTTTACCATAAAAAAAACTTGTAGGTATATAATATTCTAGGGACTACAGAGCATTTTCTTCACAAAGACTCTTGTAAGTAGGTTGTATAACCCATGATTAAAATATTGCTACCTTTAAAAATATCATCTTTATTTCCCAATATATCCCTCAGCTTTTTCTTGATGAGAGATATATTCCTTTTAATAAAGAATTTTAAAAAGAGTAAAAAAATAAAAATGAGAATATCAATTATAACATTATATATACAAAGTTCTATTCCCATAATTTTCAACCTTTGCAAAAAAGGGAAAGAAGTAACATATTCTTTAGGGTTACATTTTGAATTCTGTTTTAATGTACACACACACACACACACAGAGTAAGAGAGAGAGAGAGAGAGAGAGAGAGAGAGAGAGAGAGAGAGAGAGA
>JAJPUD010002476.1:69378-122394 GCA_023553655.1 Myrmecobius fasciatus | reverse complement strand
AGAGAGAGAGAGAGAGAGAGAGAGAGAGAGAGAGAGAGAGAGAGAGAGAGATATTTTCTAGTTCTGCTTTTGTTACTTGGATTGTTACTCTCATATATTCTTTATATTCTCCATTTCTAGAGTGCAATAGTATGTCATTACAATCCATTGCATTTATATACAACAAATTATCTGTTTGGGTTGTTGTGTAGTCCTTTTTCAGTCATGTTTGACTCTTCATGACCTTTTTGTGGTTTTCTTGGTAAAGATAGTGGAGTGGTTTGCCATTTCCTTCTCCACTTAATTTTATAGATGAGAAAATTATGTCAGACCAGGTTAAATGACTTGCCTAGAGTTATACAGCTAGTGTTTGAAGACAGATTTGAACTCACAAAGAAGAGTCTTCCTAACTCTAGACTTGATATTCTATCCACTGCAACACCTAGTTGCCCTGCAACAACTTGTCTAATCATTCCCTAATTGATGTGGTTTTACTTTGTTCCTAGTTCATTGCTACTACAAAAAGTAGTGCCACAAATATATTAGTTTATATGGCACTTTTCTTTTGTCATTAAATTTTTGTGTATATGACTAGAAACAGGATCTCTGGGCAAAAAGGTATGTACATTTTTGTTACTTTCTTATCACAATTTTAAATTGCTTTACAAGATGGTTGTATTAATGCCCAGTTCTAATAACTGTGTATTAGTAATGTGCTTATCTTACTACAATCCCTCCAATGTTCACTTTTCTAATCTTACATAATTTTTGTTAATTGAAATTTGATTCTTAATGGCATTGCTAAGCTAACTAAAAAAAAGAAAGAAAAGAAGAGAAATATGTTTTGAAGAATGCAAATTGTAATGCTGAAAATTCCTATAGACTCAAGGTAGAGTGGTAATATCCCGTGAGTTTACTAAAAAATCAACTTGCAAGTCAAACCACAGCAGTATTTGAAGACTTTGAAGTATGAGAAATTACATCCATGTTGACACTGATATCTTCAAGTAAAGATCTCTCATGATTCTGAATCCTGACTTTATTAGCAATATTAACAATGGGCCTGAATCAGAGAATATATTATTTTTTTTAGAGCAAGAAATAGCCCAGCTAAAACCTTCTGGTTCTGAGAATCTAATTATGCTTCTGCTTGCAAATACAGAAAACATAAAATAAACAACTGTTAAGGAAGTGTCAGAATTTTGTTGTTAGCCAATTCATGCTGCAGCAATACTCCTGATTCCAATATTCAAAATCAGAAATGTAAGTGATGATATTATACTGCATTGACTGATTACAAAACAAACCATACATTTTGAGTTTGATGGTAAAAAGATACTTTTAAATGTTGAAAAACATTAGAAATCTTCAAATATTTGGTCCAAGAAAATAAAATAGGATTTCATCTTGTTCTATGAACACTTTTGAAGCATCAAGTTTGAGCAAATACTAGACACCATTTGTGATCATAAAGGACAAACAGTTAAATATGTGTTCACTAAAAAAAATCTTATATTTGTATTTTCTTTTTTTGATGAGTCAATTAGACTAGTGGATTAAAAAGTCTAGATTTCAACAAAGCATAAAATTAAGTCACTCATGCTAACCTTAAGAATAAGCTAGAGTTATGACTAGAAAGTTAGGTAACCTCAAAGTTCATTGTATGTCAGGATCCAGGGGTTGATTAATCAATGTCAATGTCAAGGAAGTATGTGGTGGACTTGCCTGGGATTTTGTATGTTGCAAGAGATTATTCAATATTTTTATTAAAAACTTGAGTGAAAGCATAAATATTGTGTGCTTATCACAAAAGTAGAATGAATTCCAATTATTTTGGAAAAAATTAATGCATATTATAAAACTAGACTTTCAATCTTTCCTACCCATGTCACCCTCTCTTCCAAATTTTCTTATTTCTGACAAAGCTATTATCTTTTTTTCTAGTCTTTCAGGTTGAAACTTCAATATCATCTTCAGCTCCCTTCTCCCTCTCCCTGCATATCTAGTTAGGTACTAACTTGTACATTTCTGGCATCTGACCTTTTTGTCTATTCACAAAAACAACATCTCAGTTTAAGTTGTCGTGACTTCTACCTTTATTATTTAAATATTCTACTAATTGATCTCCCTGTCTCTAGTCTCTCTCTTTTCACTCTAGTCCATTATATATATATATATATACATATATATATATATATATATACACACACACATATATATATACATACACACACACACACACACACACACACACACACACACACACACACATATATATATATATACACCTTGCTGCCAAAATCCTTTTTCTTAAGCACAGATGTACTGCTCATGTTGCTTTCCTCCTCAAGCAACTCCAGGAGTGCCCTTTTGGTTCTAAAATAAAATAGAGATCTTATGTTTAGATTTAATGTGCATTTGCAACCTGACCCTGACAATTTTTCTGATATATCACTAGCCATCCCTCCTTCTCTTGCATTCTGAGATTCAGCCAATTTGGTCTTTTCTCTATACCTCACCCATAACATTTAATCTCCTGGCTACATTAGTCAGTCAGCAAGCATATATTATGCATTTGCTATATACTGGACACTGTAGTGAGTACTGATAATACAAAGAAAAACATATGTTTTCTTCAAGGAACATATGTTTTATTGGGAGAGCTAACATGGAAATGGCCAGGAACATGCAAGATATATGTGTATATATATATATATATATGCATACAAATTTACATGCATGCCCACATACATGCATAATCTCAAAGGGCTGGACAGTTACTAGTAGCTGGTGGGACTGAGAAAGACCACCTATAGAATGTAAAATTTGAACTGAGCCTTGGAAGAAACTAAGGAATGTAAGAGATAGAAGCAATGGGTCAGAGCATTCCAGACATGAGGAACAGTCATTGCAAAGACATAAAGATTGAAAGTGACATCATTTGGTAGAAATGTGAAGTAGGGTGGCTAGGTAATGCAGTGGATAGAGTGTCAAACCTGGCATTAAAAAGACCTGAGTTCAAATCCAGTCTCAGATACTAACTGTGTGACTTAACACTGTTGCCTCCGTTTCCTCCTCTGTAAAAGGAACTGGAGAACGAATGGCAAACCACTCCATTATCTTTCCCGAGAAAACTCTAAATGGTTTCGGAGAATCAAACACAGTTGAAACAGTTCAACAACAAAAATAATAGGATCAGAGAGTATATAAAGGAGAGTAAAGTTTTAGAAGACTGGAAAGGTAAGAAGAGTCCAGCTTATAAAAATTTTGACATGACCATTGGATAGTTTATATTTGATCCTGGAGAGAATAGGGGTTACCAGAGCTCAAGAAATAAGAATGTGTCAGGGTCATACCTTTGCTTTAGAAAAATCCCCTTGGCAGTTGTTGTGCCAGCTATTCCCCATTCCTACAATGTCCCCTCTCTTCACACCCACATTGATGCCATTAAAAAATGACTTTCTAAAGGAAGCTTTTCCTGATTCCTCTCACCTTCTATTGCTTTTTCTCTCTCTCATTGCCTCTGTTATGCTCCTTGGTTTCTTCCAAGACTTAGTTCGAACTTTACCTTCTATAGGAAGCCTTTCTCAGTCCCACAACTACTAGTAACTACTCTTTGAGATTATACTTGTATGTGTATCTATGCATTTATTTTCATTTATCATCTATAATTATTCTGCATGCAAACATATGCATATACATCTCATTAGAAAGTAAACGCATCTACAAGAATTATCTCATTTTTTTGGATTTGAATTCTGAGTCCTTCTCATCATATGTATAGAGCATTGTTGCTTGCTACTCAATGATTTTTGATTGATTTATTGATCAAGTTCTTTATCATTAGAGAACTTCAAGAAAAGCTTAGGATGATTTTGTCAGAATAATACCAAAGAGGATTCTTGCTTCAGAAGGATATTTGACTACATATTCTCTGAAGTTTTTTTTTTTTAACTCTTAAGATTCTTTGGTTCTGTGGATTATGATAAATATAAGAAGGGATGGATAGCTATCTGATGAAAGAATCAAAGGTGGTTTCATGGAGGACCTTGCATCTGAACCTTGGAATGCATAGATTTCCAGAGGTCAACAGATTATTCTATTCCAGATACTGAAAACAACAGGAACAAAAATATAAACAGGTGAGAAGATAAGATGAAAATTAGAAATGGTGAGTGATTTAGTTTGACTGATATGGAGACTACAATTGGGTAAAAAATAAAATAAGGCTGAAAACTAAACTGAAGCCTAATTATTAAGCTATGAATGCAAGGGAAAAAATGTGCTTTTTGGCAGACATTAAATAGAAAGATAATAAAAGGTTTTTTAAGTCAGAGAATGAAATGCTAGAGCAGTGCACTTTGATAATTACTGAGAGAGTGGTGGTATAAATGCTGATTTGGAGAGTAGAAAGGCTAGAAGTAGTAAGATAAAGTGAGAGGCTATGATAACAGAAGTAAAAAAGATTAGAGTTTGCCCAAATAATCAAAAGGAGGGACAGGAAGTAGTATGAGACTACAGACATTAGTACTTGGTAATGAATTGTATGATATGAATGAGGAGTATTGAAGAAGTAGAAATAATTCTTGATTTATGAACTTAGGTGAATGGGATGAAAGTTACACTATCAAATGAAGTATGAAAGTAAAAAAGGAAGAATAAGTTTTAGGATAAGATAATGAGTTGATGTTTTGGACTTGATTATTAAAACTTATTTCCCATCTACAGCATAAAAAACCATTGATCAGGTCTTGGAAGTATATCAAATACAAAAATAACTTATCTGGGGTTTTGGTAGAGAAATGGATAGCTAGATGGCATAGTGGGTAGAGTACTCAGGCTGTTGTTAGGAAGGACTAAGTTCAAATTTAACCTCAAATCCTTCTAGCTGTGTGATGCTGAACAAATCATTTCATCTTTGCATTCCTTAGTTTCCTTAACTCTAAAACAGGAATAGAATAGCACCTGTTTCACAGGTTGTTTCTTTAATATAGATTGAACGAAACTGAGAGAGTAGATTCTTTAAAGTTCTGTAGCTTAAAACATTTATGACAAAAATTTATAAAAATAAAAAATTCAACAAAATTTGAAATTTTAATCTGAAAAAACTATTCCCTTAAATTTAACAGATAATAATGTTATGAGCAAGCCAATTTAGAAAAGATACTCTATGCTCCTAAACTGACAGCTTATTTCTATGAATAGATGTCAATGCTTACAATGTAATAGAGACTAAATATCTTGGGACTGGAAATGCAAAGAAAGACAAAAATAGTCCCAGTCCTCAAGGAACTTATAAATATGTATTTCAATTTTCCCTACATTTTCCATTAAAATTGTTTTAGTTAAATTATTGTTGATTTATGGAATAAAACAAATATTTCCATAACAGTACAATAAAAAAGATGACTGCAAATGAAACAATGTACAATTTGCTTTTCCTTTTAAATGTATAATAATAATTATATATAATACATAATTTATAAGTGCATATTTACATATATATTTATTTATAATATATAAGTATATAATTAAATAATAATGTAGATTTTTTTAAACTTTTTTCCCTCCCCCACTCTAAAGATGGCTATCATTAGAAACAAATATGTGTGTGTACATTCTATACATATTTCTATTTAACATTTGGATGCAGATAACATCTTCCTTCACATGACACAAATTATCTGCTCAAAGTTGTTCTTAAAACAATATTGTTGGAGCAGTTAGGTTGTATAGTGGTTAGAGCACCAACCCTGAAGTCAGAAGGACCTGAGTTCAAATCTGGCCTCAGACACTTAACACCTCTTAGCTGTATGACCCTGTGCAAGTCACTTAACGCCAATTGCCTCAGCAAAACAAAAACAAAACAAAACCAAAAAAAAAAAAAAAACAAACCCAAAACACAATACTGTTGTTACTATACACAAAATTCTCTTGGTTCTGTTCATTTGACTCTTCATTATTTTGTGCAAGTCTATCCATGCTTTTATAAGATCAATGAATTCATCATAACATTTTGCTCAGTAATTTTACATCACAATCATATGCCATAATTTGTTCAGTCATTCCCCAATTGACAGACATCCCTGAAATTTCTTGTTCTTTAATACCACAAAGAGAACTGTTACAAATATTTTAGAATATATATATTTTTTCTTTTTTCTAATCATCTTTAGAAATAGACCTAATAGTAGTATTTCTGGTCAAAGGTTATAAGCAGTTTAATAACTTTTGAAGCATAATTCCAGATTTTCTCCAAACTGGTTGGATCAGTTCACAATTTCACTAACAATTAATTAACATCCCTATTTTCTCACATTTCCTCCAATATTTGTTGCTTTCCTTTTCAGTCATTTCAAACAATTTGATAGGTGAAAAATAACACCTCAATTTGTATTTCTCTCAATAATGATTTAGAATGTTTTTCATACAATTATAAATCATTTTGATATTTTCATTAGAAAACTTCCTGTTCATATCTTTTGACTACTTATCAATTGGGGATGACATATTCTTATAGATTTGAAAGAGTTCTTTTTATATTCATTTTTTCTTTAAAGAAAAATGAAGTAAATCAGGGTAATTCATTTTTAAGGCTTTAAAATTTCTATTGCTTACTTCTCTACTGAGCAAAAGAGGATGTGTTAAATGGCAGAATAATTGAAACTAGCTGTTGAGATTCAGAGTCCATTTTCTTAATGAATGACATCTAGAGTTAGTCCATGCTTTTCACAACACTTTCTGGAGTATGAAAAGCCCACCCTTTTTGGGGGTGCTAATAGCTTTACCTGCCCTCCCTCTGGTCACCTACCACTTAGAGCTGGCAAAGTTAGCCTGCTGACCTAGCATGGCCTGCTGATGCAGCACTTTCTGGTTTGTAAAACTGAGCACCTGGAGGTGACTGGCAAGCACTCTAAGACATATATTTGGCAGATACTTCAGCTCTTCTTTCAATAACTAGGTTTAACAGGAAGTTTTGAGTAGCACTGTCTGCAGACAAACAACAGGTTGGCGCATTCAAATACAAATATTTAGCTTGCTAATGACTTCTAGACACTTGCTAGTACCTGGGAAACAGTTCTGATTTGATCTCTCGGAAGGCTGACTATTTTCTCAAGGAAGAACAAGTTCTGGGTCCTGACTATAGTTTTGTTTTGACTTAACATAAGGGTTTCAGCTGTTTGGAATAGAAGCATGGGAGATTCCTTTGAGTGGTGATGGGAGAGCATCATGTTTGTTTGGCTTCTCTTTACTGCTGATGGACTGGAAAGTAACAATCAGATGTTAGGCCCAGTAGAGAGCAGTTTCCAGTTGATTTTGCCAGGCACAGAATGACTATGATCTAACCCTTGCTTCAAGGAGACAGCAAACAGATGATAAACAATGAGTTTCCAAGGCCAGTATTCAACATAGTGTGTCCTGGTCTCTTCCGGATTTTTAATTTATAGGTCATTGTCTTAGTAACTGGTTTGTATGGATCCCATGCCTTATTGACCCAACCTGCTCTTTAATTTAACTTGAATTTCTAGCTCAGCCTATAGATGATACGGTGTAATGACATTAAGAGCTGCTTTCCATTTCCCATATAGGAACATGCTGACTCAGTGTTCTCCTAGGCTGTAAGAAGAGACAAAAAACTTAGAAGCCCTAGTCTAGTATTTTTTCTTTCACAATACTAGACTAGCACTTCTAAGTAGCAATGCACTCTGAATCGGAGTTTGAGCTTTGTTTTTTAAACATTAAACAGAGTGCATTGTTACTATGACAGAAGAAGAATATTCCATACACCATCCATATGCCACACACGTTGGCAGTATGGGTACAAGGTGAAGAAAAAGCCCCCGATAAGAAATGAGCCCCTCCATCCTCAGCAAAAGTCCCCGATAAGAAATGAGCCCCTCCATCCTCAGCAAACTGGCCTGGCTCAATACTGACAAGATTTTGAACCACTGAGAGTGTCTCTGCATCATGTGTAAGATGAAAAGATGAATTCTAATAACCCCTTCCTCACACTACTACCCTATCATTTTCAAGGTGTATTAAGACATTCTTAATGCTTAAATTAGAAAACCTGGACTTGACTCTCAGCACCAATGCTGACTAGCTGTATTACCTTAACCCAATGATTTAACTTCCATGAGGTTTAGATTCCTTATCTATAAAATAGAGTTGATAATAAGTATAAACTCCATTATAGAATAAGATTTGTTAAAACATTTACTGAATTTAGAATTAATGTTAAGTATTGTCATTAGAGGCTAAAGTGTCCCTGAGCTATTCATTCAATTAAAGCATATGAAAATTATAAAATCTGGGTTTTAATTGTCATGTGGAATCATTCTTTTTTTCAGCATTATAATAACGGCAGTGAAGGAAGCAAATACAATCTTAGGAAAGTAAAGATTGCTTAGTATTTTCTTCCTTGGCCAGAATATATATATGCACTGTTTGTGTTCAGGTTTGAATGCCACATCAATGAATTGGAGAGTGTTTAGAGTAGGGCAATTAAATTGGTGATTTTATTCTACATAAATATCTAGTAAGAGAATTGGAGATGATTAATTTAGTAAAAAGAAGACTTAGGCAAGATATGATAATTGCTATTAAGGACCTTATGACTTTTGTCATAGGGTTATAATTGTGTTGGTTGGCCCCAGAGGGCAGAACTGGGAGCAATAGGCACAAAGTATGAAGAAGCAAGTTGAGGCTAGATATAAGAAAAATTTTCCAAATAATTACATTGATCAATAAAATTATCTATGGAAACTTTTTATAGCAAAGAACTGGAAGCAAAGGGATAGGGATACATTTGGGAAAATACATAAAGAAATTATGATATATAGGGATGAAAGAAGGAATGAAGAAATGAAGAAGGAAAGAATGAAGAAAGGAAGAAGAGAAGGAAGAAAGGAAGAAAAGGAAGGAAGGAAGGAAAAAACATTTATTAGTTAATTCTGTGTGCAAAGCATTGTCCTAAATGCTAGAGAGGTAAATAGAAAATCAGAGTTAATCCCTTCTCTGGAGGATTTCTCATCATTATAGAAGAGATAACATATATAGAAAGTTTTAACTGCAAGTAAGATGGACTCGTGATCTCATGATCCTTAGGATACAGCAACAAAAATGGATGGTTATGAATCATTTTTAATGTTATTTCTACCAATTAAATTGCATCACTTTCTAATATTGAGCCATTTGAAAATGCCAAGGACTTTGTTGGCAAGAACTTTCTTTTTGGGCTTTTCAACAGCTGTGGCTATAGTATCTATAAAGCAGTTGTCATTTCACATTTCCAAGAGGATTGTTTTCCACTACCATGATTACAAGGATTGGGCTGGATGCAGGATGGATGATGTGGGACATAGCTACTTGCTAGACTCTTGGGCTTACCTGCTTGTTGGTGGCACTTGATTAGCAATTGATGGTATTGGTGGTGAAGATAGGGGGTTCCTATTCCTTCAGGTTGCTCCTCTCAGTGACAATGACATACTGGAGCTGAGGATGAAATCAAGGCTAGTGGCTTGGTGGGTATTTCTGATTTCAAAGCTTTTGATTACAGGGTCCTGTTTGATTACAGGTTCCCCAGAGTATGGAGAAAGGTGGTGGGCATGGTGGTAGTAAGTGGTTTGATTAGTCTGACAATGCTGCCTTTTTTCTCTTTCTAGAGTGTTTTGCTGCTTCAGCAAGATTGACTTTCTGACTTGTATTGGCATTTGGTTAGTAGTTTAGTGTCAATGGCTTACCCCTTCTCCACTTAAGTTACTAATTGCTACAAAGGTTGAGCTAGAAGTAGGACTGAAATGAATATTTGGAGAAACATTGATAAGGAAAGAAGTGATCAGAACCAAATAGAGAATGTATACATAACAAAAATATTAAAAATAAAAACAAAATTGAAAGAGTTAAGAACTAACAGTAGAAAACAATGATGAACCATATTACCCACTTTCCTACCTCCTAGTTTTCCTGACTTCCTTTAAGTTTCAGATAAAATTCAATGAATACTTATTGTGCATCTACATTGTGCCAAGAGTTACAGATAAAAAGACAAAAATGAAAAAGAAAATTCTTGTTCTCAAGGAATTTACATTCTATTGAGTGGAAACATACATGAATATAAATATAAAAAAGTATAAGAATATAAAGTAGGAAAGCATAGTATCATTTAAAACTAGAGGAGGTAGTAAAGTTTCACAATCTGGACCTTGAATAAAGCTAAGAATCTTAAAAAGTGGAGGCAACAGCAGAGTGAACTGCAGACACAGAAACAAAATCATGGAGAATGAAAAAGAAATGTGACAAATGCACCAGGTTGGCTGTAAAATAAATGTAATTTTAAAAATTACAGCTTGAAATTAAGATAGCTCTGAGGTATTGGCTCTCAGACTGGCTAAGATTACAGGAAAAGATAATCATAAATGTTGGAGAGGATGTGGGAAAACTTTGACACTAATACATTATTGGTGGAATTGCGAACTGATCCAACCATTCTGGAGAGCAATTTGGAATTATGCTAAAAGGACTATCAAATTGTGCATACCCTTTGATCCAGTAGTGTCTCTACTAGATCTGTATCACAAAGAGATCATAGAAGTGGGAAAAGAACCCACATGTGCAAAAATGTTTGTAGCAGCCCTTTTTGTGGTGGCAAGGAACTGGAAACTGACTGGATGCCCATCATCTGGATAATGGCTGAATAAGTCATGGTATATCAATGTTATGGAATATTATTGTTCTACAAGGA
Organism: Myrmecobius fasciatus; assembly: GCA_023553655.1. Taxonomy (NCBI): domain Eukaryota; kingdom Metazoa; phylum Chordata; class Mammalia; order Dasyuromorphia; family Myrmecobiidae; genus Myrmecobius; species Myrmecobius fasciatus. The sequence continues at coordinate 111,671 of JAJPUD010002476.1, read as the reverse complement.
ACAATCAAGAGGATGATTTCAGGGAGGCCTGGAGAAACTTACATGAATTGAAACTGAATGAAATGAGTAAAACCAAAAGAACATTATACATGGCAATAACAAGATTTTATGATGATCAACTGAGATGGACATGGCTTTTTTTAAAAAATTTGGGCCAATTCCACCAGTATTATGATGGAGAGAACCATATGCATCCAGACAGAGGATTATGGGGACTGAATGTGAATCACAACATAGTATTTTCATCTTTATTGTTGTGGTGATGGTTGTTTGTTTGCTTGGTTTTTTTCTTTCTTGTTTTTCCCCTTTTGATCTGATTTTTCTTGTGCAGCATGATAAATGTAGAAATATATTTAGAAGAAAAAATTACTGCTTGGAGAGGAGGAATAACACAAAATAAGCCTGAAAAGATAGATTGGATTGTGAGTTGTTTTAAACACTACATAGAAGAATTTATATTTTTTTTGTCTTAGAAGCAAGATGAAGACCCTGAATATTTTAAAGTAAGCAAGCATGTGGCCAGATTGACTTGTAAATACTATGCAGAATATATTCAGAAAGGGAAAAAATGAAATCATGAAGGATAATTTTAGGAGCTAGTATAATAGGATGGGTGAAAGTTAATATGAATCTGAAATAGAATGGCCATGTGAGGATGAGAAAAAAGACATGACAGATGTTAAGGAGTTGTATTTGGCAAAATAACAACTTTTTGCACATGAAGGGAGGGAGAAGGAAGAATAAAAAGTGACTCCAGGATTGTGAACCTAAGATACTGGTATAATCACAGAAATAGGAAATTTGGAGGAAAAGCAGATTTGAAAGGGAAAAAAAAAACAATGAATCGTATTTTAGAGAGGTCTACATGAAACAACCACAGGATATTCAGGTTAAAATATTTAATAAACAGTTGATGATTTGATACTACAATTCTAAATAGAGTTTAAGGCTGGATATACAGTCAGTAAAAAACATTTATTAACACTTTATTATGTGTCAGCATTTTGCTATCAGAAATATAAAGGCAAACATTATCTTTGTATTTAAGAATCTAGCATTTGAATGTGGGAGACATGTAAGTAAGGCACAGCTAAGTAGCACAGTGGCTACCTGGAATTAGGATGATCTGAGTTCAAATATGGCCTCAATCACTCAACAGCTGTGTGACCCATGGCAAGTCACTTTAATCTCTGCCTCCATTTTCTCATCTGTAAATAGAAATAACAATAGTACCTGCCTCCCATAGTTGTTTTGAAGATCATCTAAAATAAAATTCATAAAAACACTTTGATTACGTTCATGGGAGATCATAGAACCATTAGAAAACAGGATATTTCATTTTTTCAAATTTATATAGAATGTATTTTCCTTTGAAATCTTAACCTGATCCCTTCTAATTCTCTAATCTCTTTTGTATCTCCTCCCCTTTCTTGGAAGTTTTACATGACTCCTCTTTTTTTTCAGATCTCAATAAACTCTTATAATATTTTAATTATGCATATTTGTTGTCAGATCTATGAATTAATTCTCCAAGGAATAGGAACATAGCTTGAAATCCCAGGAAAAATTTCTAAGTTTATCTTGGTTCTAAGGATCTGAATTGCCAGTCCTCCTTTACCAAAATACTCCTAACACACACACATACACATACCCCTCTATTTCCTGCTTTCTTGCACGGGCCAGGAAATTGGACTTTTATTCTCTTTGTAGAACTCTACAATTTCCAGTAAAAGTGCCCTTCCCTCCAAGGTAGGGTCTCCCTTTGAACCTTCTCTGTTTCAAAGCTTTTCTCAGATTTCAGCTATTCTATCCTTCCATGACCAATGTCATATCACACAAAACATTTAGCTCATATATGGCATCCTGTATTTCTATCTACCTCCCTATTTATTGCACTATCTAGCTATATTTTCATATCTATGTGTATCTACATTTAGCTAGCTCTCTATAGTAATAGTGACTGAGATTTAATGAATGGGGAACCTGAATCCAGGAAGTCCTAGGTACTAGTATTGCCTCCAATATATATTGTCTAGAAAACCATAAACAAATAATGTTGTGTAGCAGTGTTCTAGGCAATTCTCTAAGAGTTGAAATTACAGAGAAAGTGTTGACCTGCATCTGTAAAGGAAATATCCTCAACAGGGAATTCCCTGTGCCAACAAAATCACAAGCCCAATCCTTGTCTCTATATTTAAGATAAGTTTTATGAGTATTGCTTGTAGCTGTTTTATGAATGTTTTATATGTTTATGTGCTTCTGTTCCTTGTTTATTTTTTAAATGTATCTTTATTTTAATTTCAGATTCTTTTGCTTCCGTCATGAGTATTAATTTCTAATAGGCAGGTACCTGGTTCACAACTGTAGTTGCATAGTCTCTGCACATTTGCTCAGTAAAATGTCCTGGTTGAAATTTCACTTAAGATCATTGAAAAGGAAAACTATATTTGGAAAAAGAAAAAAAATTGGATTTGAAGACCTAACTCAGCCACTTAACTACTTATCTGCAAGTCATTTCATTTCTATGTGTCTTCCATCTCCCATCTTTGAAAAAGGATAATGGACTTTGTAATTTAAAGGCCTTTGTGTCTTCAAAATCCTTTTACCCTATTCATTAGATTTTTTTAACCACATATCATTCTCTTCGTAAAATATCTCAACCTTCCTCAAATCAAGTCCATTTTATCTACTCTGAAAAATGTGGAAAAAATCAGATTTTTAAAAAAGAAAAAAGAAAAACATTAGAATTAAAAAAAAATTAGGATTTAAAATTTTTTCATGTACAAATATTGGTCCTTACCAATGTTTTAAATTCTTAAATAAAAAATAAATAATTGGAAAATTTAATGCTAGAAAAGGTGCTGAATATTTGTTGAGTTCATTTGTCTTTACCCAACACCCTTAGAGAAAAACTTCTCACCTCGAATCTCAATTCTTTTTTTTTTAATGGAATCATAGAAATAAAAGAAGCTCCCCTCGAGCTCTAAACTATGATCTCATCAAAGTAGCCAGTATAAAGCAGTTTGGACAGATTATCAGGAAACCCAGCTTCTAGTAGCTTGGTGACTAAGGAGCTATCTTGTCCTTACGAACTCTGCCCTTCATTTTTATGATTTAAGAAATAAAGAAGTTGGACTCTGAGGGTCTGTGAATTGTCCATTTCTGTTTCCAGAAAGTTGACTTGCAAAATTTGAATCAAAGAAAGTAAAACCTCAGATAGAGATAGGTTTGAATTTTGACTCTGGTACCTAATATGTGGTGACTCAGTCTTTGAGTCTCAGTTTCCAGGTCTGTAAAACAGAAACCCTGCCAGTAATAGTGACCTCATAAAACTCTACTCAGCATTTTTACAATTGTTTGTCCTTCATGAGGCATAAATGAGATAATGTATGTAAAAATAGGACTACTAATTGGGGCAGTGGATAGAATGCAAGGCCTTAAGTCAAGTAGACTCTCATCTTCCTGAGTTCAAATCTATTCTCAGATACCTAACTACTAGCTTTGTGACCCTAGGTAAGTCAATTAATCCTATGTACCTTAGTTTCCTCATTTGTAAAATGAGCTGGGGAAGGAAATGTCAAACCACTCAAGTATCTTTGTTAAGAAAACCCCAAATGGGATCATGAAGAGTACTATATAGCTGAAAACAATTGGATGACAACAACAAATATAAAGAATTTGGCAAGTTTTAAGTACTATATAAGACAAGAATATATTTATATATTGTTTTATTACTGATAAATATCCTATTTCCATATAACATGTGAAATAAAATATTTTATATACTTATATATAAAACAATTTGTAACTCACATTTTTATGTAGATAAATATGTATCTATCTTGCAAATTATTTTACATGCATTGATTTATTGATTAGAACAACAAAGTGATGCCAATTGACATCAATTTTGTGGGTGGAAAAAGTGAGATTTGAAGTAATTGAGTGACTTACTCAAGTTCACACACTTAGTAAGTATGTGATGAAAGTGGTTGGTTTTAGGTCCAAGTCTTCTCAGTCTAAAAACAGGATCTTTTCCCTACATTATACTTCCTTTCATTAACCCAATTCTATGTGTCTTCCTCATGAAAATCTTTGGACTTAAAAAACAGTATGGTGCTTGGGTTCAAACAAGGTATCTGACACCAGCTATGTCTCAAGAGACCTAATTTGTCTAAATCTCATTTTCCTTATCCATAAAATGGGGATAATAGTCTTTACTTCACAAGTTGTTATGAAGATCAGATGAGACCCATTTATATAAAATGTTCTATTAATATCAGTCATTATCATTATATCTAATTTCAATCTTTCATGCTTTGAGTAAAATTAATTTCTTCTTGTTTTTTTGTATCAGTGATGATAAAGAACAACTGATTGTTACCTCTGTATATATTTGTAAAAAAAAAATCAGCTTGACTCATTATTTATTCATTCATTCCATCAGTTTCTTAGAAAAAACTAGTACATATAACCATCAATAACAACCTTTTAGTCACTAACACCATACACTTTTTTTATTCTTTTTGTTATATATTCAAATTTCTATTATTTATCCAAGTATATATGTATATATATTTATATAGGTATGGTGATATACTGTTATCTTGAATAGAGAGCTTGCTTCACATCAGAAATGCCCTATTTCAAGTCCTATCTCTGTAAGTATCTGAGGCCAGATTTGAACCCAACTTTTCCTGAATTCAGAGCCACTAGTATAGAACTTTCCATATGTCTGTCTATTCTTTACAAGGAAATGCTTTTTCCTAATGCTGGTTCCATCTCTATTGCATCCATCATAATCTTCTTTCCTCTACCTCAGCCATTGGTCATTTAAACTGTCATTTTTTGCTATGAAATATGATATAAATTTTTGCTAGGACACAAGAGGGAGAGCAATGATAGTTCCCCAGATGAACCAGATGAGGTTGTGAGTTTACAGGGTCTAGGATTTGGTTGAAGACAATTGAAGGACTCCTTGGAGTGAGAGAAAGAGACAGACAGAGAGAGAGATAGACAGAGAGAGAGACAAAGACAGAGAAGACAGAGACCAGAGAGAAACAGAGACACAGAGAAGAGACAGAGACAGAGATAGAGACAGAGACAGAGAAAAAAAGAGGGGAAAAACAGAGACATAGAGAACAAGTTGGTTCATCACATCAATTTTATAAACCACAGAAAAGGATGGTTTCTCTCATAGAAGTCTCGCTTTCTGAACTCCAACTACCTAACCACTTTGAAAGCAGCCCCAGTCACTAGGGATGAGTCAAGAGTTCTCTCTGTCTTCTTAACAAAATTCTAACTCTCTCTATAGAGATATACCTTTCAGATGCTTTCAAACAATGTACTTTTCACACATTGTGTGACTATTAATGATACCTTTATACCAACAGCTTCTTCTTTTCCCTTTAATTATGGCTTTTAAATAATCTTAGCAGTTAGATTAAAAGGTTAAAGGATCTGGGTAGTTCCTTGACAGTCATGGCTTACTTGACAGATTGCTTTTCTTTTTCTTTTTCTTAGCTTACTTAATTTTTTCCCCTGATAGAATTTATTTCCAATTATATACAAAAATAGTTTTTAATATTCATTTTTATAAGATTTTGAGTCCCCATTTTTTTCCCTCTCTCCCTTCCCTCATCCCTCCCCAAGACAGTAAACAATTTTGGATTAGTTGTACACATATAATCATGTTAAACATATTTTCATATTAGTCATGTTTTGAAAGAAAAATCACAACAACAACAACAAAAGAAAAACCACAAGAAAGAAAAAAAAGTGATAATACTTTGCTTCAGTTTGCATTCAGTTCTCCAGAGTTCTCACTGGATGTTGATGGCTTTTTCCTTCACAAGTTTAATGGAATTGTCTTGTATCACTGTGTTGCTAAGAAAAGTTAAGTCTATCATAGTTGAACATCACACAAAGTTGTTATTGTGTACAATGTTTTCCTGATTTTGCTTACTTCACTAAGCATCAGTTCATTTAAGTCCTTCCAGGTTTTTCTGACATTTGCCTGCTCATCATTTCTTAGGGAACAATAGTATCTATTCTACAATAGTATACATTCATATACCACAACTTATTCAGTCATCCCCAATTGTTGGGGCATTCCCTCAGTTCCCAATTTCTTGCCACCACACTTCTGCAAACATTTTTGTACATGTAAGCCTATTTTTATGATCTTTTTAGAATACAGATCCAGTAATATTAGTGCAGAATCAAAGAGTATGCACAGTTTTATAGTCCTTTGGTCATAATTCCAATTGCTCTCCAAAATGGTTGGATCAGTTCACAATTCCACCAACAGTGCATTAGTGTCTGTTCCCAGATATCTCCTCTAATATTTATCATTTTTTTGTCTTCTTAATCAATCTGATAGGTATGAACAATCTCAGAGTTGTTTTAATTTGTATTTCTCTAATTAATTTAGACCATTTTATATTATTATAGATAGTTTTAATTTCATCTGAAAACTGCCTGTTCATATCCTTTGACTTTCTCAATTGAAAAATGATTTACATTCTTATAAATTTGATTCAGTCCCCTCTATATTTTAGAAATGAGGCCTTTATCAGAAACACTAGCTATAAAAATTGCTTCTCAGCTTTCTGCTTCCCTTCCATTCTAATCTTGGTTGTATTGGTTTTGTTTGTGCAAAATCTTTTTTTTTAATTAATTGCAATCAAAATTATACATTTTGCATTTCACAATGTTCTCTAGTTCTTCTTTGGCCATAAATTTCTCTCTTTTCCAAAAATCTGACAGGTACACTATTCCTTCTCATAATTTTCTTATAATATCACCCTCTATGTCTAAATCATGAGCCCGTTTTGACCTTTTCTTGATATAGGATGTGAGTTGTTGATCTATACTTACTTTCTTCCATAGTATTTTCCAGTTTTCCCAACAGTTTTTTGTCATAGTGAGTTCTTGTCCCAGGACTCTTTGGGTTTGTTAAACAGTAGATTGCTATGATGTTTTTCTTTTTCCCCATCTATAAAATTAGACTAATAATACTTGTAATACCAACCTCACAGAATTATTTTGCGAAAAGCACTGTGGGGAATTTAAAGCACTGTATAAATAAATTATTAATTTCTCTTTTATAAATTATTTCTTTTTGACATCACTTTTTTTGTATTGACATCTCTGTTTAAGCAGCAGATAAGTTAGTTAACATGTTTCTTGTCTCTTATTTTAATTCCCATATCCAATCCTGCCAGCAGCAGTTCTGAAGTGACAGTCTTACATTGGCCAGTGCATTCTTGCCCAATGCCTGGATAAGAATGGACCATTTCTGTGTTATAGTATGTAGAAATGGATCTTAGGCTACATACTCAAAATTTGTAAATAATGGAGCATTCAAAGTACTGAGCTAATCTTATTTGCTTGGTTCTGTTTGCATGGAATTCCTTGTTTCTATTGATGACAACAAGAATAGGAAATGTGGACTCCTTCCAGATGCCAGCCAAACTTTTGAATATTTCTAATTTTGAGAGAAATCAAGGAAAAATAATAGAACACAGAAAGGCCTTTGACATTTATTCAGAAGATGGCGAATAAAGTAAAGGAAGTAAAAAAGTACCAGTCAGTTTCAGTTGGACAGTCAGGCTAGTCTTTGAGGTTTCCAAGGGCACAGTGGGATGGTGCTGTCTGCATTAAACAGCTAGTCCTTATCTGGGACCTTTGAAATTTGAAAACATTTTCCTTCCATATGACTTGTCATTCTTCTTAAACATTGAGCTTATGGTTTTTTGCATTTATATTCACTGAGCGAGGAAGAAGCAGACCTGAACAGAAAGAATAAAGTATGCAATTTTCTCTTTTGGTTATTATGGGATAGGCACAATGTTAAGAGAGAGAGAGAGAGAGAGAGAGAGAGAGAAGAAGAAGAAAAAGAAGAAGAAGAAGAAGAAGAAGAAGAAGAAGAAGAAGAAGAAGAAGAAGAAGAAGAAGAAGAAGAAGAAGAAGAAGAAGGAAGACAGAGAGAAAACTTTCTTTTGGTTCCCTATGATCCAGGTTTCCTGTTTTTTTTTTTTTTTTACTGTATTTTTCATTCACTATATTTTAAAGAAAAAAGCCTTCCTTTATAACTCAATCCACATGTGTTTGTTTCTTTGCTGATTGACATTCTCTTTGAGATTCCTTCTTGAGCCAATTGGAATTTTCAAGCATGCAGATTGGTGATTCTGCTGGGAGTGACTTTCCTTTCCAGAGTAACCAAAACTTTATTTCAATTTAATTTTGCTATTATTCTATCATTTTTTCAGTTGTCGCTGACTCTTTGTGAACCCATTTGCAGTTTTCTTGACAAAGGAAGTGGTTTTCAATTTTCTTCTCCAGTTCATTTTATACATAAGGAATGGGGACAAACAAGGTTAAGTGACTTCCTCAGGGTCATACAGTTATGACGTGTCTAAGGCCAGATTTGAAATTAGAAAAATGAGACTTTCTGATTCCAGGTCCAGCATTCTATCTCTGTGCCACCTAGCTAAACCTTCCACCCAGTTTAATTACACTTATTAAATTGCTTTGTAGTTATATGTTGAATTCTTTATTTGCACTCATTTCTAAACAGAGCATAAACACAATGTACAATACCCCCCACCCAAAGGTTCTTGAATTCCAAGGCACATATAACACATACATTATAATTATAAAACTCAAAGACCACAAGAGTACACATGGATGAAATTTTGAAGACAGTTTTATTATATGTTTAAATTGTATACATTAATATTATTGCATAATATTATTAGTAATATCTTTTAGTGCCCCCAGGTCTCAGTTTCCACATGTATAAGATGAAAGGACTTACTAGATGACCTCTAACTTTCATAACCTGTGAATCTGTAAAATCAACAGTGTCTATAGCTTCCTTATGATTGACCAAGCTCTGTGAGATCAATAGTATAGGTAATGTCTATTATGGATTATAACTCAAAAATTCTTAAGTTATGGGTCACATAACTAAATATGGGGTTCCAAAAATTTTGACAACAGTAAAAGATATCAAAAAAATTACTATTTTGTCTATTTTCCAAAGATGATTAGGGGAAAAGAAAAAGAACTTCTATATTTTAGAATGCTTATAGTACTCTCTTCCCAGGGCAAGAACTAGAAATTGCAGAGATGCCCATCAATTGGGGAATGGCTGAACAAGTTGTAGTATATGATTGTGATAGAATATTACTGTGTTATAAGAAATGATGAGCTCAGTGATTTTAGAAGGAAAAAAAAACATGGAAAGACTTGTAATAGTGATGAGTGACCCATTTTTGAAAACTATCCAGAGAACAGCAACCAGTTTACTGAAGGTATTGTGCTCATGCTCTGTGAGGACCAATGGAAGGAATGGTGAGGAGACTCAGTACAATACTTAAGGTGTGATCTGACCAGTGCAGAATAGAGGAAGGCTATCGCATTTTCTTTTTCCCTCTCTCAATACTGATACGTAAATATGAGATGGATCTATAAGTTTAGTCAGTGTGTGTAAATCTCAATGCGGAAATTTCCTCTGCTAATGCAATCTATAATCTGTCGTCTAGAAAATAAGATCTAGATTGGGTAGTACAGTGTCTAAAAGATGCTGGGATTGAAGTCAGCAAGATCTGAGTTCAAATTCAGTCTTAGACACTTACCAGTTGCATAATCCTGAACAAGTCAACTTCAATCAGCCTCCATAAAAAGAGACAGTTGGACTTGATGCCCTCTAAAATTCTTTCTAGTTCTAAATCTATGACCTTATAAGTTTCTTAAAGTATAGCGTAATAAAATGACTTATCCAGAGTCACATAATTAGTTTCACAAATAGGTACTAAAGCCATGTCTTCCAAGTCTACTATTCCATTCATCATAGCATACTTCTTTCATTAAAAACTAAATTCAAAGACTTTAAATTCTCTCATTTCTTAAGGGATTAGATTTTTTCTGTATACTTTTAGAGGATAGAATTTGGACCAGTGGCTCTAAGCTACAAAAACACAGATTTTGGCTTAATGTGAGGTGACTTTTTCTAACAACTGGAACTGTCCCAAACTGGAAAGGGCTATTTTGTGATATAGTAAACTCCCCATGACTGAAAAGCACTTAAGTAAAATGCTAGTCGATCCTCTATAAAGGTGTTTTGAGGAGTTCCTACTTTGGTTGAGAGGTTAGATTGAATGATTTGAAATCCATTTCACCAGTAAAATACTATGATTATACAAACCAGGAGTACTGATTTCATTTTTATCTTGTCTGCAAACATTCCCTATCCTAATTTGAAAGGGAAAGAAATGAGGAATAAGGCTCAGTGGAGATTACTCCTGCTATTCTGTCATGGTCTCTCCCAACTCAGATTTGACTTTACCAATGGAGACACCGGGAGGATGAAAAGGAAGTAACTCAGCCAATACTTAGTCCCTGCCTGTCCTGTGGTTAGTTTCAGTATGGCTTCTTTCACAAGCTCTGGTTTATAAACAAAAAACAAAAAACAAAAAAAAAGGGCAAATAAAAACATTATCTCACTCTGGTTTGAGTCAACAGGTCAAGGAGTCCTAGGGAAAAGGATAGCAAACAGGACCACGCTCACTGTGTTCTCAGAGCCAAGCTCAAACAAATACCCTGTAGCATAAAAGCAAATTAGAAACAAATCCATCCACAAATACCCTGCCTAAGAACAAGGCAAACACTGGAGAAGGAAGACCTTTTAGCCTAACTATGAGAGAGTCCAGGAGAAATATGCTACAGAGCCAAGCGCTAAAAATTTAGAGCATCTTTCATTGTCAACATGTCCACTATGGCTGATGCTCATAGTATGAGGCTGTTGGGTTTAGCCTTTGACTCTGGTAGATATCCCCTGGGGCTTTTTTCTGGTCACTATAAAATCTCCAGGGGAAGTGGACTCCACTTTTTAAAAATGAGCTAGTGTTTACATAGTACTTTTCTCAGGTCAACTAAGAAGAGTTTTCCAGATATTATCTATTGAGCATTTAGGATGGTGTCTGTTTATGTGTCTTTTCACAGCAGGTCTTCTTCCACAGCTGCTGAAGTAATTGAAGCATGAAGTTGTTCAAGGTCTTGTTCACAATCCCATATAACAAAAGCTGGGAATGTATCTGGGAGGACTCCTTTGTCCCCCTCCCAGCTCCAATATTTAGTTCCCTTCCACATGACTTTTCTCTCCAAAACATTTTTCTCAGTCCTAGATAATCCACAAAGGAGCCACATTCAGTTTTCTTTGTATTATGGGACTTGGCCCACAGGAAAATGTGTCTTCTCAGCACCTCATTTTCAAGCCATGATTCACTCAAGAAGTTTCCTTACAAGCAAAGATATTTTCCACCCCATCTGAAAGTCCTGCCTGTGAGCCCATTCTGTGGTTATACTGCTGTTTATTTGTAATTATTAATTAGCACTGGGGACAAGAACAAGAGTTGCCTGAGGCATTTCTGAAAAAGCCAGAAGCCAAGGGAAGTGGAGGAAGAAGAGACAAATATACAGAACACTGAAGAAATAGAAAAGTGTTATTTGTAAGTGGTAGAAAAATCAAATAGAGAATTTGGGTAGGATTTGTATTAAAGAAACCAGAATACTGAGGTTGGTATCATAGGAATCTCAGTTCTGTCATTTACTACTCATGTAAATTTGGTTTCAGCTCTCCAGGTCTCAGTTTCCTCAGCTGTAAAATGAAATCCTTTTAAAGCTCTAAATCTTTGGTTCTGTCACCCTGTGATTTTATAATATTGGACATGGGCCTATGTGTATTATGTGTATTATGTATGTATGTATGTATGCACACATACACACTCTTTCCCTTTCAAGAATGGTCATTAAAGTAGATATTTAAAGCTTGGAAAGCATTTTAAGTACTTTAGCTCATTTGAGCCTCACAGAAAACATTCAAAATCTGTGCCAGAGCTATCCTAATCTATATTTTATTTAGGAGAAAACTAAGGCTAATTAAGGCTGATTAGATTGCCCAGAGTTGTATAGCTAGTAAGTATCTGAGGCAGGGCTAGAATCCAGGAATTCCTGATTCCAATACTCTTTCCATGACATTAGGCTGAGCTGCAACTTCCCCTAGCTTAGGGCATTTTCTCTTCCCTCAAACACAAATTCTCTCTCTCTCTCTTTCTCTCTCCTCTCTCTCTCTCTCTCTCTCTCTCTCTCTCTCTCTCTCTCTCTCTCTCTCTCTCTCTCTCTCTCTCTCTCACACACACACACACACACACACACACACACACGCACACACACGTTTTAAGGAAATGAGATAAGTAAAATTTGCTGAGGTGAATGGGACAGCTTAGTGACTTTTTTGAGTCCATGGGGAATAGCATAGCACCTCCAGAGAATGTCATTTAAGAGATAATAGCAACTGCAGCTACTTTAAGAAAGACATAGGTATTCTTTCTAGAAAATGTACAGAAATCCTCCATTTTTCCTTTGTATTTATTTTTATGTACCTACTCTTGAAGATATTGTGTAACTTAGTTGAATGTAAGTTCCTTGAATTCAAGAACTGTTTTATTTTTTATCTTTGTAAATCCCCTTAGCACAGAGCAAGGAACATGGTAGATATTTAATAAATATTTGTTAAGTGAATGGTTAAGTTGCACATGGTTCTGTGATGATATCCCATATAGCCCCAAATAAACCATCAGAGATCCTTTGTAAGAACTTATATGCAAGCAATGGTGTTTGGCTCTCTAGGAGTTTGCCATTGTTGTATAAAGAGACCACAAGTAATGCTGTGATTGTGGCTGGAAGTAAGACTAGAGATCTAGCCTTTGATATAATGCTTTAAGGTTTACATAATACTTTCCTAGTATAATATTATTTTATCTTCACAACTAATCTGGAAATCAGGTGCTATTCTTATCTTTATTTTATAGTTGAGGAAACTGAGGCAGACAGAAATTAAGTGATTTGCCTAGAGTCACATAGATGAGTCACAGTATCTGAAGCTGCATTTAAACTTGGACTCCAGGGAGCTAGGTGGAGCAGGAGATAGAGCATTGGGCCTAAAGTGATAAAAGACCTGAGTCCAAATTTGACTTCACACACTTACTAGCTGTGACCCTAGGCAAGTTACTTAATCCTATTTAGTTCACTTCTGTATTTGTAAAATGAGCTGGAGAAGGACTTGACAAACCATTCCATTCTCTTTGCCAGAAAACTCCAAATAGGGAAATGAAGAATCATATGTGACACAAATGACTGAACAATAATAATTTCTTGATTTCAAGCACAGAGCTCTAGCCACTGAACCACATGGCTACTTAGGTGTTGACAGCAAAGGTTAGATCAGTATCCCTATAAAAATTATAGGTCCTCAGAGACCCCAATGTTTGCCTTAATGAGATGTCCTTGGTAAAACTGAGTTAAGAGAATGTGCCATTCCTGAAGAAAAGGTTCCCCAGCAGGCATTCCTAAAACTGATGAAAGACACTCTAAAAAATTCTCCAAAAGAGCTACCATTACCTTGATGTAAAGTAATATGATAAAGCAATCAAAAGCAAGCATCATTCTCTAGGGTAAGTTTTATTGGTGCTTTTGTTGTTTCTAATGAAAAAGAGAAATAAAACTATGCAGCATCTCTAAAAATGATCAGAAATGTCCTTTGTCACTAGCCAGGGAACATTTCATGGACTAATATACTGAAGAGAGACTGAATTTAGCCCACATGCCACAAATTTTTCAACATTCAAGCATCACATAATTATAGAGATAACATTCTGGTACTTTAAGAGGGGTGCTGGAGCCAGCTCCTACCAGCTCTTGAGAGCAGTTAATAACAAATGTTACAGATCAAGACTTGATTTATCATTTTGTTGATTGCCTTGACTTAATGGACAATGGTGTTAATGATTCAGATTAAGCTTAAAAGTGTTTTGAACATTTTCAGAAAGCTAGCTTTCTTTTTCTCAGTACTTTAAAAATATGTACTAATGGCTAGATTTCACTCAAAGAATTCAGATAGTTTTACTTTATCATAAACCTATACATAATGAGCTTTTTAAGTGGGTGGGTGGGTGGAAAGAATAATATCCTTTCAAACAAACACAAGTCAAATATACATATAGATATATATATATATATATTTTAAGTATAGATATATTCATATATATGCACACATACACATTCATCTATATATATATGTATATCATCAAAACAAATGTTTTATTATATATGTGTATATATATGTATATGTACACATATATATATTTGAGAAATTATTTATAATGTTTTTATACATTAATCAATTAATGTGTATTAATTAATGTATTTTTTACAGATAGAAAAATATTGTTTTATCCTTCATTAAAAAAGCTATCTTGTCATGGATGCCTGAAAATATAGTACAATAATTCATGGATAAAAGAGGGAAAGACAGGAAGGAGGGAGGCAATGATGGAGAGAAAAAAGAAGGGAGAAAGAGAAGGAAGGAAGGAGGGAAGAGAGGGGAAAAGGGAGGAAGGAAAGAAGGAAGGAAGGAAGGAAGGAAGAAAAGTCAAATTCTAGAGAAAGAAAGAGAGAGGGAGATATTTTCATAAAATTGTGGGGTTTTTATTTTACTACTTTTTAAAGTATCTTTTGTCTTTTTGTGAATCCCTGTGTAATTTGTATCTATCTAATTCCTTAACAAAAGGATACCTCAATTACAGAGAGACATGGAGCTTTCTGTCGGTTCTCCCGGGCTACTAGGACAGATTGTGAATTACAATAAGGGTATATTCCACTTTTCCTGCTTTCCCACTCTCCCACTCTCCTTCTGCCCTAAACTGTGCCCTCCCCTCTATCCCCACCCCAGCATGACTTGGAGTCCTTATCCTGGATCTGCCCTAGATTATGGCAAACAAATAAATCCATTTTGTTGAAAAGAAGAGCAATAATCTCATTCCTGATGGGCTGAGTACTCAGGTTGGCAAACACTCTGGTTACTTGATAAGGGTTTCTAATCTAATCTTGGAGTTAGCAGCACCTAGTTGCACCAGGAAATATCACTCACAATTCACCTGCTCCTTCCTTCCCACCCCCATCCCCATTCTCCAATCATTATGGGTAAGTGGGAATCATTCTGTTAATTGTCTAACACATACAGTGAAACCATTTATAATTTTAGTACTGGGAATGGATTAAATATCTGGATTTTTAAAAAATTTCTGTTTTATTTTCAATATATGGAATAAAACAAGTATTTCCATAATATAGTATAATAAAAAGATGATTTGCAATTTTATAAACACATGAATTTACAATATTGTGTCCATCTGAGCTTAAATAGAATGGATTTATGTTCAGAAGTAGGTGAGTTGAATAACATGGACCCAAAAGATGCTGACATTAATAGTAATAACTTATTTATATATAGTGATCTAATGTTTATAAAGTGCTTTTCTCACAGTCTTATGAGATAGGTAATGTTATTATCACTTTACAAAAATTAAAATGGGATGTATAAAGGTATGAGATGTACAACAGTGGGTGGAGTCAGGAAGACCTGTATTCAAATTTTGCCTCAGACATACACTAGTTGTGTGATCCTGAACAAATTACAACCTCCATTTGCTTTAGTTTCCCCAACTGTAAAATAAAAAAAAAAACAAAAACAATAGCATCTACATTGCAAGACTGTTGTAAGAATCAAATGAGATAATACTGATTTAAAAAAATTTCAAGTATGCCTGACACACAGTAAGAGTTATAGGATTGTTTATTTCCTTCCTCTTCTCATGATCACATAGTTAGGAGAACAGCATTTAAACATGTGTCCATCCACCCTTCTTTCCACTATGACATGGCATCACTCTTTCAAAATCAGGGATTAAAATCATCATTATTTTTAAATATTTCCTAACTTTGCTTCCTGAGCCAGATGTGATGTGATCACATATGGAATTTTAACCACTCTGGCACCATATTTTAGGAAAGAAATTAACAAGTTTGAAGAAGAAAAGACCTTGAATGGGAACATGACAGGTGTCGTATTTGATGGGCTGTCATGGGGAAGAGGAACTAAATTTGTTCTGTTTGACCCCAGTGAGCAGAGTGATGACCAGTCAATGGAAAGAACTAGAGGAAGACAGATTTCCCTAGGCAAGGATGTAAAACTGAAAGTCATGGAACAGTTGCTACATTGCTCTGAGAGAGGGAGTTTCCTTACTGGAAGCTCCTTATATAATTACAGTTCTGAAATCACAGGTCTGAATCAACATTAAAAAAAAAAATAAGGAAGAACTTAGGAAAAAAAAGAAAGACGCCAAACTGTCCTATAATGCAATCATGGGGCTATAGGTAGTGAGTTCCCCATCCCTGGATGGAAATCAAGTGGTAAAGTATAATCCCTTAGTAAATGACACATAGGCTTTATAACCTTCAGAGTGATGAAAGCACCACTAATGTTTTTGGAGCCATTTAATGTCTGTCACTAATCCCCCCACTGCATTCTTTACTGTATGCTCATGTATTTAAATCAACTATAATTATATTGTCCTCAGGTATGTTTGTCCTCCAAATCACACTGACATAGCTTCAAAGGCACCCAGTAATTGCTTCTGAACCTAGGAGAGTTTTAATGAGCATGTAGAGCTAATTTGGGGTTACTGACCTCAAAATGCATATGCTAGGAATTGAGAGAATAGCATCCTGGCAACTTGGAATTTGCTATTGTCTTTTTGCTTTTAATTTTACTTCCTTTTAGGCTCAGAAAACTATGAAGAACTAGGGCCAAGCTTAGAGCCATTAGCATTATTGCATCACAGATAGAATAATCAGATTCCGAGCTAGAATGACCTTCAGCATTCTTGTGGTCCAATCTCTCATTTTACAGGTGTTTTGTCAAAAAAAACATTACTCCTATCTCTTCATGGTACTATGATAATAATTCTATTTCCTGATACAGTCTTTTCCATTTACAAAGAACTTCCATAGCCAGTATTCTCCTTTGATCCTTACCACAACTTTGTGAGTTAGGCAGGAAAAATATTATGCTCATATAGCAGAAGGCAGAAGAGGCTCAGAGAGCTCAAGTGAATTTAACTTAGCAGTGTCAGGATTAGAAACCAGATCACAGAGTCAAAGAGTGTGAATTGGAAGGGACCAAAGAGGTCATCTAGTTCAACTCTCTCATATTATAATATATAGATGTGGAAAACTGAAAACCAGTGAGAGGAGGTGACTTATCCAATATCACACATGTAGCAAAGGCTGTGGCAATATTCCAGGTGGATATTAATGAATGTCTCTAGTACAGAAGGAAAGAGCTGCAGGTTGGATACAAATATTCTGATAGTCTTCTCCACCGGTTTCAGAGCTTTTTAGGTTATATTAGGTTGCTTTTTCTAAACCAGTGAAATCTTCCCAATGCAAACAAAATTTTATAATGACTTGGACATAGAGCTCAGGATAATAATGGGAAATCTGGAGAAAGTAGGGGCATTTTTTCCTACAAAAGTATTCCAAAAACCTTTCTATTTTTCCCAAGATGGGCTTAGACTTATTTTCCTAAGAAAGGGCATATGTGGACATACAGAGAGACAGAGAAAAAGAGAGAGAGACAGAGACAGAGAGGGAGAGAGGGAGGGAAGGCGGAAGGAAGACAAGGGGAGGGAGGAAAAGGAGGGAAGGAGAGAAAAGGAGAGAGGAGGGGAGAGATGCAGGAAGTAAGAGAGTCAGGAAAGAAGGGAGGGAGGGAATCGGGCTAGGAACTAACATAGCTTCAAATTTTGGCTTTATAACTTTGGGTATGACTAAACCTCAATTTCCCCTTTTATTCAATGATCTCTAAAGTCCTATCTAGTTCTAACATGCCATGATTCTGTAAAACTTCCAAATCATTCAGTCCCAAACCCTTCTATTCTTCCCATTCACATCTTTGTTGATGTGTTAAATAGCAAAATCGGTTTGAACATTTCATTGAATATATTTTGTTGAATATATTTGTAGCTTTCTGAAAATATTATTTCTTTGCACACCTGAAAAATGAAAGGATTCGAATGGATGACTTCTAAGAATCCTTCTGGCAGCTAGATGATACAATGAATGGAGCACCAGGTCTGGTCAAGAAGACTCATCTTTCTGGTCTCAGAAAGAGACCAGACTTTCTGGTCACCTGTGTGCCATGGGTGACCCTGGGCCAGTCACTTAATCCCGTTTGCCTCAGTTCTTTATCTGTAAAATGAACCGCAGAGAGAAATGGCCAAGCATTCCAGGATCTTTTTTAAGAAACCCCATATGAAATCACAAGACATTGGACATGAACTGAAAAGACTGAATAAAGATTCTTTCTAATTTATTCTCTTTGATCCTCTAATAATTCTGTAGTTATCATAACTTGACGTGTTAAAGTTAATTATACATGGAATAAAGCTCTGTTCATCAGACTCAGAATAAGATAATATATACAAAGTGCTTTTGCAATTCTTTAAATGATACAAAATATGTTATAATCATCATTTTTAAAAACTCAAAGAAAGTTCAAAAGATTTTTTTAAATGTACTCTATTATATTTAGGAAAAGACAAGCAACAAGTGGGAATTTGTTTAACTATCAAGTAGTGCTTCACTAACTTTTTTGGACTAACAAAACCCTCACACTTAATAAAGTATCATTGAAATCCCTGCAATGAATTTTTTAAAGATTTTTTTTAAAAAATATCTAATTATAAGTTATGTAATTTGGGCTGGTCTGAGAATATCCAGTGATCCTCACATGTAGCTCCATTTTGTCTCTTGATTGGCTGCCTGAATCTTTGGGAAGGTATGTGTGAAACAGGGAGACGCAACTTTTGTATCCAAAGTATGAAATCCCAAATCAACCACAGCATGGGTGCAATGAAGTATTGAGTAATTTTTGTAAAAATCGAGTAAATTTACTAAAAAAAATATTGAGTAAATACTAAAGTATTGAGATAGGAAAGTATTGAGATCCTTCCCCTGCTCTTTTTTTTACTCCCACTCTGACAGATGGACTGAGGTGGCCATAAGTGGGTGGAGTGTTTCTTTTCTGTGTTGTTTATCTTTCTCTGTTTCAGATGCCAGATGGATGGCTGTCATAGGAGCTCTGATAAATTTGAGTCAGGATACATGGTCAAATGGTACAGTCAAACATTTTAGTATGCAAATCCTGAGAAACCAGAGTTTAAAAGAGATTAGAACCCAAGGATGGTTTGGAGTTGGAACTGTAACTGTGCTCTATAGGAACTGGGCTAAAATATGAACTTAATCTTCTTTCCTTCTCCAGGATCTGAAATGTAAGGGGGTAAGGGTTAGGGAATTATGCCTTCTACATGTTTTGGGGAAAATAAGTTTATTTATTAGTGATTTTAAGTATTGAATGAAATATTTCTTTGTAAAAACTAATTTGATTATTATTGGCTAAGAGAACTGAAATGCAATTCCCTACAATTAAGGGAACACCTTTGGAAGAGGGTAGAGCCATTTGCAGAAAGTCTAGATACCTCTAAACCTTCTTCAGGGTAAACAAGAATCTGTAAGGGACAATAAATATATAAGAACCTTGCTTTTATGGTAGGATTAAAATTTAAACAACAAACTGGAGATGAAGTAGATTGTTTTCCATTGGCAATCACTATATGAATTGTGGCATATGAATTCTGACATAAGAAATGATGAATATGAAGAATACAGAGAAGCATAAAAGACTTAGATGAATTGATGCACAGCCAGAAAAATAATATATATAATGATTACTCATGGTAAATGGAAAGAAAAACAACAAATAATGAAAACTGTGATTGTAATGATCAAGTTTGATCCTGAAGAAACCATGAGAAAAAATGAGTCTTCTTCCATGCTTTACAGAGGGAGACAAGAAGCATTTAAGTACCTAGTATTATGCTAAGTGTTTTATAAATATTATCTCATTTTAAAATGAGGGAGCTATAGAATTTAGAACATTGCATATAGTTTCAAAGTTAGTTGTGTGTTGGTTCATTTATTGAAACTGCTTTTATCTCCTCCTTACCCCCTTTTTAAAATTGTTTTTTATAGAGAATGTCTTTCTTAGTAGCGAAAGTAAAGCTATATATTTGAAAATGACTATGATAGAAAAGCAAAAACTATTAAGTTTCTTTTTAATCACCTTTGGGCTAATGGCATATATATATGTATATATACATGTATATATACATACATACAGAGAAAGTTGATTTTAGGGGAATAAATTATCTTTTTATGTCAATTTTTGTCTATATCTATCAACAAATAAAATAATTTAATGAGGAATGTTTGCTTGTTTGTTTTCAATCAGTATTTCATCCTTGAGAACCACTTTGTCTATGGCATCTCTTTACCTGTAAGAAGCTTCCCATTTCCCCATGCATTTGCTTAATCTGGGACTGGGGGGGGGGGGGAAGTAGGACAATCATTCAAATTCCCTTCATTTCCAAAAGTACATTTCACAGTGTATGGTACATAAAAAATGCTTTAAAATGCAGCTCACTGACATTCAATAATTGGTTTTTAAAATTCATTATTTAGCTGGTAGATGCCTTTAGGGTTGAAGTAGGAGCACAGAATGCTTTATAATATTGAAAATATAACATACACTGAATACCATCATCACAAGTTGAATCTAGAGCTTGAGATGAGCAACCTCAAATTTATATTTCCTCTGGATTTAGCTAGTTAAATAAAGTGGGTTTTTTATTTCATTATTTGTTTATCATCCTTCTGGTCATGGGTACCTGCTTCTTATCTTTTCAAACTTCCCAGTTTTACCCAATTATTCACAATGGATACTGGTTTCAAAAATACAAAGATTTTTTTTTTTAAATGAATAAAGCCTTCAAATGAGAGGCATTGTGATAGATTAGATAGAAGGCCAGCCTTGCAATCAGGAAGACCTGAAATCAAGTTGTATTTCTGACACATATTAGTTGTGTGACTATGGGCAAGTCATTTAAAATTCCATTGTCCTACTCAACTTTCTATAGGTTACAAATATGTCTCTGATCTGTATGAGGAAAGAAAGTTTTCACATTAGGATTTCTCTATGCCAAGTAAGTCATAAGTCCAAAACTCCCAATTCTTCTAAAAGAAAAAAAAATCTGATAATGATTTTATACATAATGGGCTAACAATCCAAGTAGAAAATTTAACAGTTATAGATAACAAAAATTAATGGGTTAAGAATAAATAATAAAAGAATTATACAAGAATCATTTATGCATCATACAACAATGGGCACATTTAGTGATCAAATCCAGACTCATGGGAAACCGCATTTCCCTCCCACATACACATTATTGATTTTTTCAATTCCTGATAATTTTCCACATGAGTAAATGCACTCGTGTATAACTGATACTGATAGCAAAATGAATGCATTTCTTCTGTGTGTGTGTGTTAGCTCTTATGATATTTTTCTTTGCACACTTTGAGTTGCTTTGATGTGGTTGGGAACATACATGAGAAAGGCTGCTTCACATTGTGTCACATGGTTAATCACAAATAAGGCACCCCAGGTCTGTAATACCCCTCCCCTCCCCCTTTTATCTGGTTGTCCCCCATGACTGAAACACTCTCCTTCTTCAACTTCTACTGGATTTCCTGGCTTCTTTTAAGTCCCAACTAATTCCCATCTTTTATATAAGGCCTTTTCTAAGCCCACTTAATTCTAGATTTCCCTTTGTGAATTATTGCTTATTTATCCTATATTGAGCTTGTTTTATATATACCTGTGTGTACATACATGTATGTATGTATTTGTTTACATGTTGTCTCCCCTATTTGATTGCAAGATTCTTGAGAAAGAGACTATCTTTTGCATTTTTGTGTCTTCAGCAATTAATGCCATGCCTGTGATATAAAAAGTGCCTAATTAATGTTTATTGATTGTTTAATTGAAAATTCTCTCCCTGAAATATATTTGTGAATCAATTTGACAAAATTAAATGGAATTCCTTAAACATTTACTAAATCTAATTTAGATTCTGGGCATACAAAGAATAAAAATTAGTTCCTGATCTCAACTAGTTTTTAACTTGGGGCTTGATGGGGGAGAATAACATAGATACACAAATTATTAAATCATAAACTAAATGCTATAAATGCACACAAGAAAAAATGAAGTGTTGCAAGTGGGGAGTGGGGAGGAATCTTTCTCTGAGGACATCACAAAAGAAATACTGTGTAGGTGAGAACTGAGTTAAACAGAGTTGTAAGGAAAAGATTTCAACAGATAGGGAAATGGAAAATCTTCATACCAGGAATAGAAAATGCTGTATGCAAATGAGAAGAAGCATTAAACAGTAGGAGAAGCCTGGGGCATGGTGAATATCCAATGTAGCTGGAATGTGAAGTACATGAGACAGAAGCAATGAGAAATGAATAGACAGGGAGCCAGTTGATGAACAACCTTAAATTTCAGGCAAGCTCTTTTTTTCATGAAAATCACAGAAGCCATCAAATCCAACCATTTTATCCTACAGATAATCCTGAGATGATTTTTTTTTGAGAGGAAAAATGCAAAATCAGACCTTGGAGTTAAGATTACTTTAGTAGCTCAGTGAAAGTTGGATTAAAGAGGAAGGAGATCACAAGCAGGATAAATTAGAAGGCTATAACTATTTTTACATCATGAAAGGAGAACAAATAAATAACCTGGGGAGCAGATAGGCAGGAGTTGTTGCTATCAATAACTTTGAAAATGACCCTTTCACCAAAAATCAGTCCAGAAGAGTAAAACCAGCTCAAGTTTCTAGCTTATGTTTCTAAATGAGGCATTGAATTATATGCATAATTAAAAAGAAAGGGTAGATAGTGAGATAAACTTCTGTGATCTGTGTTGTCTATGTTGGTTCTGGGGAGTCTCTTGCAAGAAACTGTATTGCAAGCTGCTAGATATATGAAGGCACAATATGCTCACAAAGGAGGGAATGATAATATTAATACATCAATAGCTATGGTCTTTCTAATTCATGGCATTATAGTAGAAAGGATGCTGCTTTTGAAGTCGGTAAACCTAGATTTCACTCTATGCTCTGCTGCAGTTTGTATGAGTTTGGGCCAGAAACTTAGCCTCTCTGAGCCTCAGTTTTCTCAATTATAAGGCAAGAGAATTATATTGAATGATGTTTGAGGTCCCTCTCACCTCCTAGTCTGTAATGCTATAACTCCTACTTTCTACAAGATGCTCATATTCATCAGATCCTAATAATTCCACTAGTCTGGGTGAGAGGGGATGCAAGCTTGAATCAGAGTAGTTGTACTGAGTATGGAAATGCAGATATTGTAGAGCTAGAATCAGTAGAAATTGGCAGCATTTGGGTGTGATGGGTAAGGGAGAAGAAAGAGCAACGAGTCTTTTTTGAAACGAGTTCTATTCAGTTGAAATGAATTACTAACCTTTGTTTATTGAACTATCAAAGTATAAATCTTCTTGGAGATATTAAGCTCCATTAGGACTGGGTTTTTGTCTTATCTAAACTATATACCTTTTCAAGTACCTATAACAATGCTTTATACCATTATATAAATGGTTATTTTATTGCTGGCAATGGTAGTATTAGCATATTTTCACAAATAGGACATAGGACATGGTTAAGTGACCTCATTTTTAATCCCAACACTATAATTGACTACAAACAAATCATTCAACTAACTGTTCTGTGACTCAGTAGCCCTATTTGATGGGGGCAACAATATGTGTACCCTATCTACATTATAAGCATTTTCTTTAAAAACAATGAGATAGAGAGAACCAGAGACAGAGATAGAGATAGAGAGAATGAACTTGGTGCTTCCTATTAGTAGTCAAGGGAAACAGGCCATTTGTTTAAGGTCATAAGAATAGAGAATGAAAATATACCTACTCCAGGCTGCCAAATGCAGAAAGAGGTCCTATTAAATAAGAAGACATACCTTATAGCAAATTTTAAATGATTCTCTGATGGATTAGTTACTAGGCCAATAACTTCAAACTAAATAGGAATCAGTTAAAGTAATTCATTCAATAAATATCTGATTTTGACCATGTGGAAGGTATGTTATATACTTGTTTGTTCTTTATTCTCTAAGAGAATCATGATGTCAAGGAATTGATGCTGTGATATGCAAGTGAATTGGATTTGTGAGGGAGGGCTGTGCAAGGTCACCTGCCTCAGTTTCCCCTCCAGAGCCATCTGGGTCAGTGGCTATATATAAATCAAGATGACTGGAGATGGCCCTGGATGAAATGGGAGATCTTGGTCCTTTTAAGCTAAGGTCTTCAACAGGTCACAGTTTGACTGAGGCTGCACCCATTCAGTGATTAAGGCTAGGTAACAATTGGGGCCAAGAATCTCCTTTTTCACCTAGTCAAAACAAACAAACAAACAAACAAACAAAAAAAAAAAACCCTAAATAAATCAATCTGGGAGGGAAAACCCCTCAGGGTTTCTGGCTAAAGCACAAATGTTATTTACATTCAATCTGACTAAATGAGGGCCCACACAATAACCAAATGGAGCTTACCCTAGGACCTATTTTTAGTTTAAGGCCTGGTCCTTAAGAAAGAAATCTGGCCAGTAAACCCCAAGCTGTCTTGGGAGGGTTCAGAGTGCAAAAGAAGGGAAAATGTTTTTAAGAGCATCTATAAAGGTATGATACCCTATGTAGATAGAGGGAGGGAGGGAAGGAAGGAGAGAGGGAAGGAGAAAGGGAAGGAGAGAGAGAAGGAGGAAAGGAAGGAGGAGGCATTTTCTTCACTATAATTTCATTCAACTTTTTTTTTTAAGGAAATAAACTTCAGAGGAAAAGCTTATTAACCACTGCACATAACTCCTCCTTTTCAAGATATGGTATAAATGAATTAGTGAATGAAAAAAAAATCACATTTCTTAAATATTTTCTATGCACAAAGCATTTTTACTGTATGTCATTAGACATACTTCTCTTTGTTTACTCTCCCTACTGAGGGTATATGTATTTGTGGGAGAGTGAGCTCCATTTTGGAATGGTATTTTTGTTATTTTTATTACTATGATATCTCATCAAATGCCTTTGCTTTGAACCAAGTGTACCCTCTGAGTGACTAGTGAAAATAAAGACCAAGTGTTGGGGCTCATGAGTTATTCTCTATAAACTTGATTGTGATTTTGACCCACAGGGGTTCTAGGTCCCCTGGAATAATTTTCTGAGGGCTAATGGCTAAGGGAGGTCCCAGGTTTAATATGTTTTTAAAAAGTAAGAATAAAAAGAAATCCAGACAACATGCTATTGGGACATTTGTAATAAAGAGATCCCTTTCAGCTAAGGGGAGCAACAAAAGCATCATAGAGGAAATAACAGCTGATCTGAGATGAAGAAATCTGCATAAATATTCAGAGACAGAAAAGCACAGGATAAGTTCAAGAGACAATCAAATAAGATCATCTTTGTAAATTACTTTGCAAATCTTAAATCCCTAAATAAATATGGGTTATAATCATCATAATTATTGTACTTTCATTGGAATATAGATTTTGCACATTTGGAAAAAATTGAAATGTAGTGGGAAAGGGAAAATAGAGTTTTCTTTTCTTTTTTTTTTTTTTTTTTTTTGTTTTTTGCTGAGGCAATTGGGGTTAAGTGACTTGCCCAGGGTCACACAGCTGTTACGTGTCTGAGACCAGATTTGAACTCAGGTCCTCCTGACTCCAGGGCTGGTGCTCTATCCACTGCGCCACCTAGCTGCCCCGAAAATAGAGTTTTAATGACTAAAATTTCTTCTCTGGGAATAGTTATCTTTCCTTAGAATTATGATTCCTATCATTATGCTCTATTTTCCTCTCTTCCACTCTTCCTCTTATCTATATCAAAGAGAACTTCCATTCTATCACCCATGGAGCTAGAACCCTTTACTTTCACTATCAGATTGTAGAATATATTGTCAGAGATAAAGAATGATACACTTTTCTATCCTGCTGCTCCTTGTAGAAGATTTGTTTTTTTTAATGAAATATACCCTCTCATTACCTTATACAGGGATGATTTCTGCCCACCAAGTCTTTGTGATACCTTTAAGGCCATATTTACCTTCTTTCATTGATAAAAAGATCCCCCCAATATTGAGTTGTCTATAGACATGTAAGTATAAATATTCTTTCAAACCTTTCCATTTCTTCCCTTTTATAAATTACTATTTTTTGCTTTTTCTGACTAACCTATTACCCTCCATGCTATCCATTTTTACAGTTTTATTTTGTTATCCATCTCTTTCCAATTTCAATTTAAAACCTATTTTGTTCAGGACAGCAAATTTCTACCCTAATGTCTTCTTCCCAGCTTTTCTCTTGCCTAATGTCTTCTTCCCAGCCTTTTCTGATTTTTACACACACACACACAAACACACACACACACGTGTGTGTGTGTGTGTGTGTGTGTGTGTGTGTGATTATTCTAATATTGTAAGCCTTGCTTTAGAAAACCAAACCCCATACTTCAGGACTATCTATATAGCCAACAATTAACTAACATATTTTTCTTTTTCTTCCAAAATCTTGACTTTAATATTTAGTCAAAAAAATAAAAATACCATCTCTGTTCCTAGTTTCATTAAATTTTCAGTCATTAGAAATACTTCCAAGGTTACTTCTCACAGAATCATGTATTTCTACAAGAATTTATGAAATATATAGCTATCCGTGATTTCAAATTTTGTTTCAGTTGTCAATTATTTCTCTGACCCATATTCCATTAAGGCAGTATACCTTGACTGGTCATATCACATAGATTCATCTATGACTCTTAGAAATTCACCATAAACGACCTTGACTTCCCTCTCCTTCCTGGAGACAACAATGGGTTTCCTTACTCTGATATCACTTGTATGTCCTTTTACCTCTGGAATATATGGGACCCCATTTCTTTTCTGAAAGGTCTAGATTTACCTTCTATGGGAAGGGTCTCATATTTGTTAAATACATATAGTGGTTAAGATTTTCTTTTTTTTTTCCCTTTCTAATCTATGTCATGTACTTCTACTCAACTTCTTGGATCTGGTTTCAGTTATCTTCCATATTCTCTGGAATCAGCTGTCTGGATTTCTGTATGTATTATTTATTTCATCCAGTCATAAGGATATTAGCTTCTTAAGGCAGTGAATGTCTGAACTAGTATTCAAGCTCAAGTATCCTCGTTCTAAGTCCAACAAGCTTTTCCTCGTCCCTCTCTCTCCCTTTGAAAAGCTGATTTTAAGATATATAGATAAATGATAAGCATAATTTTAGTCCTCCAAAATAGAACTTAGTTAAGAGAAGGGGCTCTTATAAGTCAGACCCCTATTTCCTCAATAATCAAAAATCAAGCTTTTGCTGACAGGTTCCACATGGACCACATAAGAGCCATATTAGCCATTTGATGTCTGTTTAATCATGGGTATCAGGTAAAAAGAATTAATGTTTTCTAACTTTAAAAAATGTGAAGACTACCCTGAAGAGATCACTGAAAATGGGGGAAAGAACCCACATGTACAAAAAAATATTTATGACAATTCTTTTTTGTGATGGCAAAGAATTGGAAATTGAGAGGATGCCCATTGATTGGAAAATGGTTGAACAAGCTGTGATATATGAATGTAACAGAATACTATTGTTCTAGAAGAAAAAATGAGATTTCAGAAAAAGCTGGAAAGACATGAATTGATGCTAAGTGATGTGAGCAGAAACAGAAGAATATTGTACACAATAATAACATTGTACGATGATCAACTCTGATAGACTTAGCTTTTTTCAGGATTAAGGTGATCCAAGACATATCTAAAAGATTTATGATGGAAAATGTTATCCATTTCCAGAGAAAGAATTATGGAGTCTGAAGCAGATTGTATCATACTATTTTCACCTTTCTGTTTGTTCTTTGTGTTTTCTTTCTCATGCTTTGTCCCTTTTGTTCGAATTATTCTTTTATATTACTAATATAGAAATATGTTTAATATGATTACACATATATAGCCTATATCAAATTGCTTGCTGCCTTGGGAGGGAGGAAGAAAACTTTGAAACTCAAAATCCTAAAAAATGAATGTTGAAACTATCTTTACATGTAATTGAAAAAAATATTGTCAAGTATTGAAAAAAAGAAGAACAATATTACAGGAGAATAGGAGCAAAGACTCAGATGCTAGTCTATGTAACTGAGATAAGGTATATCTCTTAAGGAATGTGGGAAAACTAGGACACTAATACATTGTGAGTGGAATTGTGAACGGATGCAACCATTCTGGAGAGCAATTGGAACTATGCTCAAAAAGTTATCAAACTGTCCATACTCTTTGACCCAGCAGTGTTTCTATTGGGCCTATATCCCAAAGAGATCTTAAAGGAAGTAAAGGAACCCACATGTGCAAGACTGTTTGTGGCAGCCCTTTTTGTAGTGACTAGAAACTGGAAACTGAATAGATGTCCATCAGTTGAAGAATGGCTATATGAATGTTATGGAATAATATTATTCTGTAAGAAATGATCAGCAGCCTTACATGAGCTGATGCAAGTGAAATGAGCAGAACCAGGAGATCACTGTACACAGCAACAAGATTATATAATGATCAATTCTGATGAATGTGGTTCTTAACATTGAGATGATTCAGGTCAGTTCCAGTGATCTTATGAAGAAGAGAGCCATCTATATCTAGAGAGAGCTGTGGGAACTGAGTGTGGATCATAACATAGAATTTTCACTCTTTTTGTTGTTGTTTGCTTGTATTTTATTTTCTTTCTCATTTTTTTTCCTTTTTGATCTGATTTTTCTTGTGCAGCAAGACAATTGTACAAATATGTATACATATATTGGATTTAACATATTTTAATATAAATTGGATCTAACATAATAGATTACTTGCCATCTAGGGAAGGAGGTGGGAGGAAAGAGGGGGAAATTTGGAACACAAGGTTTTGCAAGAGTCAGTGTTTAAAAAATATCTATGCATATGTTTTGAAAATAAAAAGCTTAAAAAAAGATATCTTTCCTAATTGGTGTCTTGGCAACTACTGGTAGTGAGGGGTATGTGAGGGATAGGGGAAGGGGCTGAGAGAATGAAGAGGATATTTTCTTATGCCTAAAGACACTCCCTTCTACAGCTCTTCCTCACCATATCCAATTTGATGTAATTTTTTCTTTCGTTTTCCTCCAGATTGCAATTTTTTACTCATTGGAAGCCTATTAACCATTTTTACAGTATAGAAATATTCACATTTGGATTTAATGTTTACTATATTCCAATATAATTCTGTGAAAAGGGAAAATCATAGTCCTTATATTCCTGAATATCAAAATATTGAGGAATCCACCACTCCTGAAATGATTCCAATTTGTCTACATATTTCTCTCCCTTCCCCCTATTAATTCAATCCTTTGTAAGAGAGAAAACAAAAATGCATCTATGGATTCATGGATAACTGATAAAACTGATATGAGATTGGCAGGCCTTCGTACCTGGTACATACTATTGAAATGGGTGTTGTCAGTTTATTAATTATGTCAATGGCTTATGTCTTATATTGAACCTGATTTTATTGGCCCTGCCATTTTCTAATGAAGAAAATCTTGGGCAATGATTTCCCATGAGTTAGTTCTATGCTGCATTTTATTATGATGTATTGAAAGTTATATTGGATACTTTTTTGCCTTCCCTGTTGCATATGAATCAGGAATAAACTTGGAAAATAGATATTGCTGCTTAGTGTTGATTTTGCCAAATTAATGTGACCTATTTAGAACTGATGATGATTAATATTAAAAGTTGTTAGATTAATTATTAAAAGTTGGAAGAAATTCCAATTGGTGCATAGGATTTTAAAAAGTACTCTGAAGCTCATTTTTACTTAATGTTGCCAAGACATTTCCAGTGTTCTAAGGTATATCTTATACACTACCTGTTAGGGGAATCTCAGCATCACTTGGAAATCTGATGTGGACTTGGGAATATTGATATTTATATCTTCAAATGCCTCTATTGGCTAAGTAAAATAAAAGTTGTCAGATACTCAATACCATTTGGCTAACTGTTGGAGATAAAATTAAAGGGGCAAAACATTTCCTTCAGTCTAGGAGTTAACTTACAATCCAAATGAGGGAGCTAACATGCAAATAACTATGTACAAATAAGATATACAGAATAAATTGGGAATAATCTCTGATGGAAGGCACTAAAACTAAGGAGAAACAGGAAAGGTTTCTCACAGATTTGTTGTTGTTCATTCCTTTCAGTTGTTCAATTCTCCTCTTGAAGAAGAGTGAGACTTTATATCTGATGGCTAAAGGAAGATAGGGAACCAAGAAAGAGATGATGAAGGAAAGTATTCCAGGCAAGGGAGAGAGCAAGTGAAAACTCTCAGAATCAGGAGATGGAGTGTCCTATCATGATAAGCAACTGAAATTTTTGGCAACTGGCAAATATATATGTAATATCTATTAAGTCTTGAAAATTCTAATAGATGTTACTTTATTTTAATAATTTATTTTTTTAAAAACTATATAAAATTAGAGTCTGTTCAACCATTTTTCAGACATATCCAACTCTTTGTGACCCCATTTATGGTTTTATTGGTAGATACTACGGTGATTTGCCATTTCCTTCTCCAGTTCTCTTTACAGATGATGAACCAAAATAAGCAAGGTTAAAAGACTTGTTAAAGGTCACACTGTTAGCAAATTTCTGAGGTCAGATTTGAACTCAGGAGGATGAGTCCTCCTTCACTTTTCCAGGAATGCTCTGCCAGGGTCAGACCACAATCAAAGTTCTGTATTCAAATTTGAGAAAGCACAATGATAAATTAGAGAAGAATCAAGAAATTTTAATCAGATTGGGGCTAGGAGGAGAGATTCAAGTTGAAGGTAACAAGTACATTTAAACTGGAGAAAAGGAAGATAGAAAGTCATATCTTCAAGTAACCAAAGGACTGCCTCATGAAAGAAGGATTAGACTGGCTTCACATGACCCTAAAGGACAGAACTAGAAGCCATAAATGAAAATGACAGAGGTAAATCCAGTCATTACATGAGGAAAATTTCCTAACAATTAGATCTATTCAAAAATGCAATGGGTTTTCTTAGGTGGTGGTGCTGTTTTTTCCCTCCTCATTAAAAATCTTCAAGTGAAAGTGGAATGATCTCCATCAGGTGTTAGAGACTTATAGACATTATTTTATCAATTAATTAAACTACTAAGTTTTTCAGGAAGCTATTTTAGAACTCAGCCAATGGCATCAACTTTGAGTATTATATGAAAATATACTTTGTTAGGTGGTATTTGTGCTGCAGATTTTGGTTCCATTATGAGATAAAGTTCTTGTCACCATATGTAAGCTCAAATTTGTCAAATCATAATGTTCAATTGTTGGTTTATACTGTTGTACACCCAATAAAAGGAGATTGTCTAGCAGCACATTAACTTACACAAATACTGGAGCAATATGTCCCGTGTCCTATATTGTTCCAAGTCATGTGCTCTTATCACTATAAAACTCCAAAGGATATTATCAGGAGTTTAATACTTTTTTCTAAGCAGGATCTACAATAAAAAGCACCAAAGCAATTTAGGGACAAGAGGAGAAAAATTAAATTCAAGTAATTTTTGTTCCTGGCTTTCTTGAAAGCTAATGAATTGACTTTGGAGGGGGAAGGGGAGAGACTAAATATTAATCAGCATTTTGTCTGACCCAATTTTCCTTTAAAGTATGCTCATTGAGACAAGCAACACTGCTGACACAAATCATTTGGGCTCTTCTCGTGTCTATTGAGATTTGACATCACATTTTTTCTTCTGTCTTCTCATTTGGGAAAAAATGGTTTAAACTAAGGTAACATTTTGTAGTAATAGAAACCATATGAGTTGGTGACTGATGTCAGTAAAAATAGCCAAGATGGTAAATGTGGTCAAGCTGAGAATCAAACACAGAATGGGAATGGGAAGACAGGCAATTAAATCTATGTCAAAGAAGGTTTTTTTTTTAATGGAGCTGCAGCCAATACCAAGAAACCTGCAGAACTGAATACATCTTCTAGAGCTATGGCAATTATACCAAAAAGCTCATAAACAACCGTGACATGTACATGTCACAACAAGTCTCTGTAAGCCACTGTTCACAACATAGTCATACTACAATTAAGAGACAAGAAAGGGTATTTTGGTTCATTGCTGAGTGCTGGTTCATTTTACTTAGATGAGGTCTTTGAAGATCTTGGATTAGTAAATGTAATCATCTCCTATTTTATTATCACATGGGAGAGATAGACTATAATTGCCAGAGCACAGTGTCAGAAAATGGAATGGAGTTAGAAGAATCCAGAAAGCGAGAAAGGGATTGGCTCTTACTCATGAGTTTCTTTTGAAATCATCACTAATTGAGTTTCTTTAAGTTGTTTTGAAAATGGGTTTTGGTTTAAGAAGCTAAATAGATTCTGAGGGATTAAAAGGCAATAAATGACAGAACTGAGAACACAGAATATTACTACATTGTCTTTTGGAAAAAGGGATATTAATTGGACAGGAGCCCAGGTATTAAAAATAAAAGACATTAAAAAATTTTAAGTGAAAAAAATTAATTCCACTATCCATTTTTATTACCTAATCTATATAGTTTAAAATGCATTTTAACAAAATATATTGTTGAAATAAAATAACAACTGTTTTAATTCTTTGCAGATAGTAGGTACTTTATACTTGCTTTTTAGTTACCTAAAATAGGAATAGATACTGCCTTATGAAAAAATTTTCCTAAGGCTCTAATCTTTTTTTCAGACTAGAAAATAGACTTTTGAAAAGTATTTCTTCCATATTTCAATCTATTTTTAAGGCTCTGCCAATTACATAGTACACAAAATCAGTCTATACTTGTCGAGTACAAAAAACAGTGATGCAGGAAACAAGAGAGAACTTCTGATTTTTGCTCAAAGAAGTTTTGGAGCAATGTTTAGAACCATCATGGAGTGCTGGGTCTGAAATCAGAAAGGCCAGAATCCAAATCTGATCTCAGCCCCTTATTAGCTATGTGATCCTGGACAAGTCATTTTACCCTGTTGCTTCAGGTTCCCCATGAACAAAATGAGCTGGAGAAAAAAAAATGGCAAATCACTGGAGCATCTCTGCCAAGAAAACTTAATGTAGTTAGTCCATGGAGTCACAAAAAATTGGACATAACTGAACAACTGGACAACAAGCTGAACTTACCAATTTGCAGTGGAGACTATTGAGTATGTTATAGACAGGAGCAGTGCATTGTTTCTAGTTTGGATAGATGATTGCAATACTCTGAATCTTTGAAATGCAGAGAAGAATTTAAAAGTTTTCTCTAGCTGTAGGGGCAGACATATAGATTGATGAACTCAGAATGTCTGTGTGTGTGTGTGTCTATACACACACACACACATACATGTGAGTGCATATACACAAATACATACGTGTCTACTTACATGCATAAACACTGATTATTGTGAGCAAGAAAGGCATGGAGAAATATAAAAAAGGATACTACATTTGAAGAAGTCAAGGACTATCTTCAGAGACCTTTCTATTAAAAAC
Organism: Myrmecobius fasciatus; assembly: GCA_023553655.1. Lineage (NCBI taxonomy): Eukaryota > Metazoa > Chordata > Mammalia > Dasyuromorphia > Myrmecobiidae > Myrmecobius > Myrmecobius fasciatus. The sequence goes on along the minus strand of JAJPUD010002476.1, from coordinate 78,184 downwards.
AAGGAGATTTGATACTCCCAAAAGTCCATTTTTAAAGACCCCCCCACAAAGCAACTAGATTTGGCAGGGAGAATTTTAAAGCAATATGGGAGAGTGCATCAATCACTGATTCTGGAATCAAAGGAACTGAATTCAAATCTCACCATCTATAAAAAAAGGGGGGCAATCATTTAATCTTTCTAGGCCTCATTTTCCTAAAATGTAAAGTAAGAGGACTCAACCAGAGAGTCTCTAAAGTCTTTTCCAACTCTAAATATTTGGTCATTTTTTTCATAAATATTAAAGTGAAGTATGCAAAATATGATATAAACTTTTATAACACAAGAGTTAGGTGGTAAGAATGACACTTTTGTTATAAGTAATCAGAGGTAGAAGCACTCAGTGCTAAAGCATTCATGGACTTTCTTTATGAAGGCATTTACTGTTTTTCATGTGAATTAAAAGCTTAGAGAGACAGACAGACAAACACAGAGAGACAGAGACAGAGACAGAGAGAGACAGAGAGAGAGACAGACAGACAGACAGAGAGGAGAGAGAGATACTCAAATCCCTTTAATCATTTCTGTGGCTTTTCCTGGTTTTTTTTTTCACAAATTTCCTCCTGATTTTCAGAATTCCAAGTGAATTTAATCTTTTATTTATTCATCTATCTCACTTTCTTTTGTCTCACTGTTCTCTGGTATGTACCCCTTCCCATTCTAGAGAAATTGGCATAAATATTGTCATATTTATTTACTAAGTCACAAACTGGTTGGAATCAGAGGTAGATAGGAAAGAAAAGATTGAATAAGGAGCAGGAGGAGAAAGAAAGATGAAGAAAAAACATAAACTGACATTTTAATAGGTATAGACAAAACAACTAGAGTAGGAGTGTCCAGAGAGATGTGTTTTGGTCAGGCAAGTCAAAAAGATAGTGTCTAAAATCACAGGGCTATTGATTGAGACATTCGTTCTAGGATTCTGGTTTTAATATTTAGCTGTTTTATAAGTATCTCTACATTTGTGTATATATCACACCTAAATATGTGTGAATATAAACACATGTATACAAATATATACATAAATTTTATAAATGTACAAATATACAATATGTCTATATGTATATGTGTGTATGTGTACATTTTGTACATAGATACATACATGTGTATATGTACATTCCTTATCTTTTCTTTTTGCTGAGGCAATTGGGGTTAAGTGACTTGCCCAGGGTCACACAGCTAGGGAATGTTAAGTGTCTGAGACCAGATTTGAACTCAGGTCCTCCTGACTTCAGGGCTGGTGCTCTAACCACTGCGCCACCTAGCTGCCCCATTCCTTATCTTTTCAAGGAACTTAAAAATTATTTCAGGTCAGAGACCATATCTGCTTTTCTTTTTATGATTACACAAGACTTAGCATGCCATCACATAATATGAAGGTAATATGAAGATTATCCTAAGACCTCCTTATCAATAGTCAGAGTCCACTTGGTTCTCAGGTAAATGAAGACATACAAACTTGAATTTATATTATAGCAAATCTTATCACCCTCTGGCCTCAATACAGGCATGAGGGAATAGGAGTGTCATGAGAACAAAATCTATCCCAACCCCCTGTGGCCATGCAAAATCTTATATTCTCCGAAATTCTTCTCCTTTCAAACAGCCTATCACCTAACCTCAACTTACATTACTTACTCTCCACTTCTAGAATTGTTAAGTAATTTTAATCTACACTTAAATGCTTCAATATATTTGTGATCCAATGATACTTACATTCCTTTCAGTGATGCAGATAATAAACTTTCTGATACTGGGAGAATTTTTTCCAGGGCCTCCTAAAAATCCTCCATAGTGGCTCCACTCAAAATACTAAAGGATTTGTCTTTTTGCTATAACGAGTGTGCTAGTGGATCATGTAGACTCTTTATTTGTGACATTCACCTCTACTGTTCTTGCCTTAAAACTGGTCCATATCTATTTTTTACACTTTCATGTACCTAAAATGTCTTTGACAATATGTGGTTGTATATTTATACCTATCATACATTAATACATTGACTTTTTGGCAGTCATAATTTTGATTCTTCAGATGTTGAAAGAAAAGGTTGAACAAGGGCAGGAGGAAAAAGAGATGAGGAAAAATAGAGACTGCCATTCTAATAGGGAGATGCAAAACAACTATGGTAAGTGTCCACGGAGTTGTGTTTTAGTCATGGAAGTCAAAGAGATAGTGAGGAAAATTACAGGACAATTGATTGATACATTCCTTTCTAGGGGCATCACAGTGAAATTATTGGGTTTTTAATTGGAAGATAGTTTAGGATTTTTAAAAAATACTGCACAGTTCTCCAGATTCAGGAGACCCTATTCTCTTCCTTCTGGGCCAAACCCATTGTCCATCTTCATTGTTTGTCCATCTTCCTTGATTGAGCAGCTCACTGGATGGTTCATTTAACTCCACACTATAGTATTTACAAGAGACATTTTTGGCCCCCTTAGTGTTGGTTGACTGAGTTGTTAGGCAGCCATTTTGTGTGATTATATATTTGTAGCTTGCCAGGGCTTGATTGAGTTAACACAGCTTTATTTGCAAATAAATTTTTGAAAAATGAATAAATATTTAATGCAAGTGGGAGCATGTAGGATCTCACCATCTCCATAAAACCTCTCTTTCTTTTAAGTTCTTCTGTCATGGATAGCTGCCATGACAGAGAACACATTTGGTGAGCAAACATTTCCCTATTTTATGCCCTAGTTAGCAGAGTATTATTGAACAAAGTCATCTCTGTTGTTGCATTTACTGTATAAAGGAACATCATATGATCTTAATGTATCCATAAAGGATATCCTGTTGAAGGAAAATCTTTCAGGCTAAATTTTGCTCAAACAAATCAAACATGAGTAAATATCAAAATTAAATAACAATAAAAAATAAATGCAAAAAACTCTCCTATTCTTGTATCTTTCAACCAACAACATGAATGTGAAAATGTGACCTCAAAATTTTATAATCCAGTAGATATTTGGATCATGTTTTTTCTATAAATATCTTATGGGAAACTGTTAAATTCATATTACCTGTCTTATAATTCTATCAAAATAAGACTTAGGTTAAATCATAATATTTTTGTCATTGCTATTTTTTAATATACTACCATTATATGTAGAAAGCCTTTCTTTATAACAAACAGGTAGGGTAGGCCAAGATGGCAGAGAAAAGCCAAAAAAACAAGGTTCCTTCAGTTTCCCTCAGTAACATCAACAAATCAGTCTTCTAAATGGATTCTGGAGTGACGAACCCAAAAAAATTCAGAGAGAAACAATTTTCCAGCTTAAGATATTTTGGAAGGACTTCACCAAAGTTCTGCCTCGCTTGGGCAGCATAGACACAATGAGGAAAATCCAGTGGGAGACTCTTAGCCAAAGTACAGACTAGCAGCATTGGCTATTCTGGACTGATTCAGCCAGCCAGTGGCTCAGCAGGCAGCTGTGAGATCTCCAACCCAAGCACAGAAGGAAAATTGTGAGCTCCTGAATCCCTGCACAGCAGGCAGATTTAGGCCAGGTCAATCCAGTGCAGTGGGAAAGCCAGAAGCATCTCTTGCCCCAACACAGTAAATCAGTGAGAGGTACCTGCCCAAGTCAAAAGTAGCTTGGGATAATTTCCTCTGTGCCCTAGGAGTAAAGCTCAACTTTTAAAAATGAGCAAAAAAACAAAAAAAAAAGCCCTGACCCTAGAAAGCCACTATGACAACAGGGAAGATCAGAACACAAACCCAAAACAGGATAGCAAAGGCAAAATGTCTACATGTGGAGTCCCAAAGGGAGATATTAATTGGTCTTAAGCTCATCAGATTCTCTTGGAAAAATTCAAAAAGGATTTAAAAATCAAGTAAAAGAAGAGAAATTGGGGGGGATGAGAACTTTGCAGAAAAATTACAGAAAAAATTTAACAAATTAGAAAAAATTTCAACAGATTGAAAAAGAAAGCACAAAAAAATTGACTAAAGAAAACAACTCTTTAAAAAATAGAATTGTGAAATGGAAAAAAAAATCCACTAAGCGAAACAACGTTGAAAGTAGAATTGGCCAAATGGAAAAAGGAGGGTAAAAAAAAGTTAGAGAAAATATTTCAATTAAACAAACAGGTAGGAAAAAAAAACAGCTGAAGTAATGACTGTATTTAAGAACTTATACATTATTTTTCCACCTATAACACCCTATCTTTCTATCAAAAAGAAATTTGTGCCTTTTTTTAGTCCATAAACCTTCAGTAAGTATCTACCATGTATCAGGCACTTATTTATTATAATTATGCAGCATTTAGCCTTATTTTGATGGGCTTTTAAATTTTCTTTCTGATAAGCATAGTATGTATTGTTCTCTCAGGTCTGCTTACTTTACTTGTATATTTACAAGTTTTTGTTTCTCTGAATTCCTCTTAATCCTCATTTCTTATAGTGCAATATTTCATTGTGTTCACTTACATACTTTGTTCAACCATTCTCCAGTTTATGGACACTTTGTTTTACAATGTTTTGCCACCATAAAAAGTTCTACTTTGAATATTTTGACACAAATGTGGAAGGATAAATAATATTAAAATATGTACTTTGTGAACATTAAAATGCAAATGTTAGTTATTATTTTTTGGTTTTGCTATTATTGTCTTTTTATTCAACTTCCCTGGAATATATTTCAATTTCTTTTTTCAAAAAAATTGTAATGTTATTGATTTTTCTTTAATAATTCCAAATTGTCCCCTATAATAATTAAAACAATTCAACCTCTACACAAAAACTGACCATGTATTAAGGCATAAAAACCTCACAATCAAATGCAGAATGGCAGAAATAATAAATGTTTATTTTTCAGACAATGACACAATAAAAATTATATTCAATTGAAGGCCAGAAAAAGAGACTAAAAACCAATTGGAATTTAATGTAATTAATTAGATAATTAAATAATCTAAACATCTAAATCTTTAAAAATCTAAATAATCTAATTAAATAGTCTAAATAATGAGTGGTTCAAATGACAATTCACCAAAATAATCAGTAATTTCATCCAAGAGAATGGCAATCATGAGACAACATACCAAACCTATAGATACAGCCAAAGCAATTCTTAGGGGAAATTTTATATCTCTAAATAGTTACATGTATAAGAGAAGGAAAGAAGACATCAATGAATTGGGTGTGCAACTAAAAATCTAGGAAAAAAAATTTAAAACTCCCAATTAAATACCAAATTATAAATTCTGAAACTCATAGAAGAGATTAATAAAATTGAAACTAAGAAAACTATTGAGTTAATTCACTAAGCTAAGAATTGATTTTATAAAAAACAATTCAGAATTCTACCTGTGTGTTTAGTGTGCCTTTTAGGAAGGGTTCTCAAAACCCTTACAATATTGATTATTTTCATTTTTGGGAGGGGGTCATGTGTGCCAATTTGCTGTCCATGAGGAAAAACTTTAAAGCTTTTTAATTTTGCATTTGCATTTCTATTTTTAATAAAAATTTCGATAAATTTTCATGTGTTTGTTGATAGTTGACAATTCTTATTTGAAAATTGTTCCTTTTTGCAATCCTTTGGACAGCACAACATTCTTGATTAATCAACACTAGCTCAATATTTTCCCATTTTAAGTATTCACAAAATAAATCTTTAATACTAAGTTCTAGAATTTTTTCCAGAAATTGAAGTCAATTTCACCTTCCTTTAATCTGAATGACCCACCTTTTTTGAAAACCAAGACATTTGCCTATTTCTAATTCTATTCAACTCTACATTCTCCACATTTTTTTTAGGCACAGCAACCACACCTACCATTTCTTTCAATATCCTTGGGTATAATTCATCAAGATCTGGTGGCTTAAGCTCATTTAGGAAATCTAGCTATCTTCAATCTATCTTTTCATCTGATTATCAGTATCCTCTTCTTTTCAAAATGTCCAATTATAATCTAAAGCAAAAAATAAATAAAATGCTAACTTTCTAGTGCATGTCTATAAAGATGGGTATTCAAGAATAATATACCAAATTGAGAGTCTCTTCAGCCGCTCCCTGAAAATGTCAAGAATTCAAAAGACCTCATGCAAAAAGCTACCACAGTATAATCTTCCCTCTAGGACTGCTTTACCATCTCAAACTCCCACTACAAACTGAATCCCCATAGATCATTCTGCAGGGTTCGGTTTCTACTTCTGCACTCATGAGCCCCCACAGGTGTGCTTAGGAGAATAAATTTAATTAGCTTTTAGCAAAATGTATTTACTGAAATTGGATATAATTACAAATCTAGGTATAAAAACATTCCCTCCAAATATTGGGAAAACATTTCCCACAAAGGTCCATAAGATTCCTGAGAAGAATGGGCATAACTTTCAAGGTGAAACAGTGAAATAGCAATAGGTAGCAAAAGGAAAAATCCAACTTCTGGTAACTGAAAGTTCTTTTCTTCCAAGACTCCTTATGGAGTCCCTTTTTAGGAGCAGTTTCTCTGGAGTCTGTGGGTAGATCATTTTGTAGAACCCATAGATGGTGATCTGTAGAAACACAGGCTCCCTGAAACTGCTTTTCCATATGAGGGGAAAAGAGAAGGGGAAAGAGGGGATGAAAGGAAGAAGGTGAAAGAAAGGGAGGGAGATAGGGAAATAGGCAGAGGGAGAAGGAGATGGAAAAAATGGGGAAAGAGGGAGGGAAGGAAAGAAGAGGAAGAAGAATGGAGAAAAGATGGAGAGAGAGACAGAAACAGAGACAAAGACAGAGACAGAGACAGAAAGAAAGAGAGACAGAGAGAGACAGAGAAATAGGAGAGAGAGGGAGAAAAGAGGAGACAAAAGGAAGAAGGTGAAATAAAGGAAGGAAGATATGGAAATGGGCAGAGAGAGGGGGGAAACAGGGGAAGAGGGAGAAAGGGAGAAAGAAAGGGGGAAAGAATGGGGAAGGGGGGAAGGAAGGAAAGAAGAGGAGGGAAAATGGGAAAAAGATGGAGAGACAGAGACAGAGACAGAGAGACAGAAAGAAAGAGGCAGAGAGAGACAAAAATAGAGAGAGGGAGAAAAGAGGAGAAAGTGAAGTGAAGAGGGAAAAGGAGAGGAAAGGGAAGGAGGAGGAGGATGAGAACAAGGAGAGAGAGTGAGGAAGGAGGAGCAAAAGAAAAGGTAGGAGAAGGTAAGGAAAGGGGAAGGAGAAGGAAGAATAAAAGGGAATAAGGAAAACCAGAAGGCGAGGGAGAAAGATGGAAAGGGGAAGGGGGGGGAGATTAAGAGAATAAAAGAGGGGAGGGAGGGGAAACAGGAGAAGGAGAAAGAAGTAAAAAGATAAAGGGGAAGAGAGAGGGGGACAAGGGGAGGGAGAGGAAGGGAAGAATAAATAGAAAAAGGGGAAGTGGAAACAGGGGAAGTAGAGGGAGATCTCCCCACCACACATACACACTCCAAAGTGATTCCCTTTCAGGGGATAGGTGCTGAAACTGTAATACTAAGAATTTTATCTCTTCCACTCCTAGGTTGGGTTAACTCTCATTGACTAGAAACTGTTTTTATTCATAGAAACATCCAGAGGTGTTTCTGATGATCCAATTATATGATAATTCTTGTCAGACATAATCTGCCTTATATCTAAACAACTAAAACTCTATAATTCTCTTAAATTAAGAACCCTTAGTTTACATTTTAGATTGATTGAGAGTTACTTCCTTTCAAAGTTACTATCATTTCTATTTTGGCCACTGCTCTACCCTACATTATATTATATCATATCATATGTTATGTTATATTATGCTATGCTAAATTATATTATATTGTAGTTTTATATTTTATTCATCAGAAGCAGGTATATTATTGCAAATTCCTTTCTTTGCCTTCTCAAGAATGGAATGATCTTTAGGAAGAGTGAGACATTTATCAGCTGCTCTGTTTTTAGCAGAGAGATAACTCCAACAACTTTCTGTTAGTTTTTAGTGCTTTTGTACTTTTGTACAACTTTAGTACTATTGCCTAATAAAAAGTTAAAATAATCAACACTTTTACTTGCCAAGAAAACATTGAAACTAATTGTCTTCTCTGATCCATGTTTACTGCCAGTCAAGAACCATGTGCACATATTTGGATCTTCCAAATTGATGGGAGCTCAGTGATGTGCAGATGGTAGAGGAATGGGAATTCACTCCTAGGTGATTACCAGAAGATAAAGCACTCATTTGTGATGAAAAACAGAATTTTAATATGGGGATATAACTTTACTGTGGATCTATGAATCCCACTGATGATGGGTGATAATTCAAGTGGGAGATTCTGGAAAGCCAGGAAACTATTTATCTAGATAATAATTTAAAATGATGATGGGTAAAGAGCAAAGCATACCTGAGGGTAATGAAGCACCTACTCAGCGGCTTGTGAGTCAACCATGCGTTTTATTCACTAAGAAGGGAGAAAGGGACCAGCAGCTACCCCAGTGAAAATTCTGGCTGGTTTAGGGATGTTATTCATAGATTTTTAAATAGAAGGGACCTTAGAGAATTCATAGCTCAGTTCTTTCTTTTTTACAGAGAAAGAAACTGAGACCTCAAAAGGTTTATTGAATTACTCAAGATCACACAGTTAGTAAATAGCAGAGGGGCAATTTGAAGCCAGTCTCTCATTTTATCAATGCTATGTTCTTTCTATAACCATGATTATGGCCAAAGATATATCACTAATACTATACAGAACAAAGGGGCCCAAGATGTAATGGGGAGAGCTCTATTGACCCCATCATTGCCTGTAAACACACACACACACACACACACACACACACACACACACACACACACA